>CM062266.1:36381426-36398926 GCA_031216635.1 Dissostichus eleginoides | reverse complement strand
TAATTCACATTAAATTCATCCACAACAGTTTGAGAACATTGATTTACGCCATGCTTCACTAATAGAAATAAAGATTGTTAAATTGAAGTAATTTGAAAAAACAAATGCTCTTGTTTTTCTGGTTACTATTTCTCACCGACTCAAGTATGATCCGATTTATAGATTTAAAGGCAAAGTATTATAGACATTAAAAATACTAATTAACCTAGAGACCATGTTGTGATGGGATCACACCAGTTGTGATGCCGATTAATAAGAAAATAGGTGGCAGAACCAATGGTTGATGGTAATCATGAAGCACATACAGTTTGATATGTTAAACTATATCTAAACACAACTAAAAGGCTTCTAACCTTTAATGCCATGGAGCCATTTTTCTGAATGGATCTCTAATTTGTTTAAATCAAGAGCAACATCACATGCACTCTACTTCCTGAAAACAGATTCAGGCTTTGCAGATGTTTTATTAGGAGATTGTAAACAAGATTTGTTTACTTTTTTAGTTTTTTCCTCTATTCTTCGTTTTTTTCTAAGGCTTTGAAATATACAATATAGATTGTTATTACATGGCTTAGTTGAATACTCGATTCTTATTGGTCAATTCAGAACACGTGACACATTGTTAATCCAGTAGTACAGACTGCTGTCAAGGACTTATTGACCGTTGTTAAGGACAATCACATCTGCAGAAAGAAGTCCGGTCGATTTAACTTCATACAGTTTGGCCGAAAAGCAATGCATGCAGTTTGCTTTTCAAACTGTTTGCTTGTCTTTAGTTTTCCGTTGTCTACCGTCTGAGAGCAACATGGAGGATTTTAATATTAATTGAGGGCACAGTAATTTGGATGAATGGTTAGTGGCTGATGAGTCCCCAGCGAAGAAAAGAAAAGGACAAGAGGGACAAGAAAACAGCGGAGAAGTAACGGGGCAGAAACCCTCAACACGGAGCTGCGGTCCTTTTTACGCAACGGTCCAGACATCAAACGGCGACACATATTCAGTGTGCAGTTCCTTTGGCATTAGGGCAGGGATATCTAGATACTTTCCAAGGTCTGACATCATGGATTGAGCTACTTTTAAAGCAAGCAACGATGTTTTCAAATCTGTAATCTGCTCCTCAAAAACGCTATCGAAGCAGTTCCTGCCGTTGCTACGTAGTTCAAACGGTAACAACGGACTATTTTTCTTAGCGGATGAATGTCATTTTAAATCAATAAAACGTTTCCCCATAATGACCTCCTCGCTGCACATTACCCCTTACTTATTATATAATTTCAACAATACAAATGTATATGAGAGTCCGAGTAGTTTTCCTTTCAGTAAAAACCTACTCTTTCCTAATCGTTTTTCATCCGACAGCAGCAACATGGTTAGATTGAATATTCCACATCATCCCGTCGTATTAAAATAATCCCTCTCAGGGTTACCTTTCATCAGCGCTCCTTATTATCCTTATCAGAGTTCTCTGTGACCCTGCCTGGTATCTAACCACCAGGATTTCATTAAATCCTGACTTTGAAGTGACATTGATCGTATCGTTTAAATAACACAAGGCTTTCTCTGAGCGTCTCCAACTCAGACACACAAGACTCGTGTCTCATATCTCACAACGTTGATTGACTTCCTCTGCAATTAAAGCAGTGATAGATGATGCCAGCCCAAATGCAGACTTTTAGATGTTGATGAATGATATGTTATGGTTTAATGGTGGCTCACCGCCTCCGTAACATGACCGCCATCACAGGAACAGATGGTGAGATACAAGCAGAGTCAATTCACTGAGACACGACATTACAGACTGTCACTGAAGACACGGGGGACTGGTTTACACAACAATAAATGACTTCACACTGTTACTTCTGCTTTTTCAAGATTCAAGGTTCAAGGCTTGTATTGTCATTTGTAAATAGCTACAGTGTAGTTTTGTCGATGAACATCTTAGGTCCCAGGCTCCTCCAACAGTGCAACACAATAAAACAGATGAAATAGTGCAAGTAAATAGAATAGAATAGAAGTAGTGCCATAAGAGTCTATATTCAAGTGATACATCATTTGTAAGTTAGTAAGTTTTGGGGGTAGAATTTGTCCTCTTTTTTTCATAGACCTCTATACAGCATAGGTGATACGGTGGGGGGGGTTACCTTGGTTGGTGATTGGCTAATAGTTACACAAGCCAAAACATCGTTATGACATCATAAAGTGGCCAAAATCTCATCAGCTCATTTTCAGACAGGTTTTGGATCAGGACAAAAAGTGAGAGAATCTTTGTTCCTGAAAGTTTCCGAATCTCTTTACACAGAGGGGACGTGTTTATCTATAAAAGACATGAAAAAGTGGATTTTGCATAATAGGTGACCTTGATAGTTCTAACCTTTCTGTCTTCAGATGGAGAAGGGGGAAGTCGAGGTGAAGGCGGTTCTTCTCCGGTCTTCCACCTCCCAGCAGACTTCTTCCACCCGGCTGCTGCAGCTCATCCGGGCAGTCCCAGGATCAGTGTTGGTCCTGGAGACAGAGGCCCGTCCAGGCTGCCCTCCCCGGCCTCCTGGGCCTCGCTGCGCTCACCTGGAGCAAACAGCAGGCCTCTGAGCTCTCAGGTATTATTAACAGATGAACGGATGGTTGGATGGACGGATCCGTACTTCTGAGTGTATTTAGATAAATGAACCAGAGTTGTCATGGATCAAAAAATACTTCAGGCAGGCAGATCGGATTTGCCAAATGATGTATAAGACAAATAATAGTTAAATCGACAGAATGGAGATGTGTGAAATTGGACCCCCTGAAAAACTGAGGCTTTAGAATAGGGGCCCAGACACTAAACAGGAATTATTAAACATATAGCTTACTTACTAACACGTCTAGAAAGAGAGAGTTCATGCATTATACAGGAACATCTACGAACAAAAAGAAAACACCTCAAATAAACCAAATACCCTAATGGGTAAATGATGGTTGTAAGGGCATTAAACGGAGCCAACAGCAGGCCTCTGAGCACACAGGTATTATGGATGGATGGACGGACGGATGGACTGGATGGATGGATGGATGGATGGACTGTATCAGTACCTCGGACTGTAAATAGATCAATGAACCAGAGTGAACCAGAGTTGTCATGGATCAAAAAATAATTCAGGCAGGCAGATTGGATTTGCCAAATGATGTATAAAACAAATAATACTAGAATTGTGAGACAGAATGTGTGAAACGGGATCTGAAGCTTTAGAATAGGGGCCTAGACACTAAACAGTAATTATTAAACATATATCTTACTAACACGTCTAGAAAGAAAGAGTTTATGCATTATACAGGAACATCTACAACCAACCAAATACCCTAAACTAACCCTAACAACCCAATGGTAGAATTGGGATTTGCCAATGTATGTATAATGTAGAAAGAGCTCATGAACCTAAATACGGTGATCTACAGTAGAAGATAGGGTAACATTCAAACGCACTATATGTAATTTAGCCACTAGGGGTCTTTCAATCAAAACAATAACAAAAGCGTCCAATGCCATCATTGCAGAGGCCTGTACTACGAAGCCGGATTTTCGCTTAGCGAGCTAACTTCAGGGTAAACTCTGGGTCTCCGGTCCTACGACGCTGGTTCTCTTCTTAGCGGGGTAGATCTCCATGGTAACTTATGCTGAACGGCAAACCTGCTCCAGAGCAGGTTAGGTTCCAGGATAAGAGATCAAGTCAGTGAAAGCACCGCCTGCTGACCAATCAGAGCTCAGTGTGCAGAGTTTAAAGCGATCAAGTCATATTACAGGATAAAGAAAACACAGAAAAACTGGCGTTGCAGGAAAGACGGCCGGCAAAAATCACCGACTGTGTGAACGTGAACATGAATAGAATATCACCTCCCATCTTCAGAGAAACTGACTATTATAACATTAGCGTTAAGAAAGCTTACTTAAATATCTGCCACAACACAAGTAACCGGATCAAAGTAACATTACGTACAGTCCGCGGCACTGTGAGTGCAGACGTCGATGTGTCCCATTATCATTCATATCACATGATATCACATCATAATGTATCATATATGTCCTTATCTGAGTCAGCCGAGCCGTATCTGGCCGTGCAACACTCACAGTGTCACATACTGTATGCAGAAGTATTATTTTAAGCAACACATTAAGTTGACGAAACACTCGAGTCAAATGTAATTAAAGTCAGATCGTGTCTTAGACGGGGCAGTGATATCATAAACCTGTTAATGGACGCATTCAAACACTTGTTCTGTTACCAGCTGTATTCACCTTGCAGGTGCAGCTATGTGGCTATGATCCTGGATCAAGTGTTTAAGTCATGGATGTTTAAAGTTTAACGTCTTCATATTTGTCTAATATTATAGTTTACTTTTCATTCAGGAAGTATGACGCTGTGCTGTCAGTACGCTTGTCCATGTTTGTGATTGGTCAAATGTTGCTAACCCCGCCCCTTTCACGTGAACGCGCACTCAGCCGGACAGAGAAACCCTGGCTTGAGTTACCGAGTTGATAACCAGCGTCGTAGGACCGCTTAGCGAGAGCGCGTTTTTTTTGGGTTAGTTAAGATAAGTCAGACATATCCAGGGTCTGTTGAACTGGATTCATAGTACAGGCCTCAGTTGTTGTATTTCTGTTATGATGACTTCAGTTTTCATTGTTCAGGAGTTGGTTACTGGAACAGAAGTATCCAGAGAGGACACACAGTGATTAAACTGGTAATAACAGACTGGTGAAAATTGCCGTTTTATGTTAAAACATTTGTTCTCTCCCACAATGTTTCCCTGCCGCCAAAACGCTGTTTATTCCAAATGACTAGAGAAATAAGTTCTGATGTTACATTTCAAACAAGCTATTTAAATGTGACTATATGGCCTTATTGTATGTACAAGCGCCAACAATCAGATTTGATACAATAGCCTATGTTTGAAGGAATTAATATGCATCTCAATCTCAATCTTTATTTCTTTATATAGCCGATTTAAAACAAACTCAGTGGACCAAAGTGCTGTACAGGGAACAAATATAAAATAACACAATAGGAGTAAAATAATAATTAAAAACAAGATAAAAGCACAATAACTAGAGACATATAAAAACACAGACAAATATCAAAATGTTATGCTCAACTAGTATTAAAAGGCAGTGTAATGTAATGAATGTGTAACTGATAGTTGAAAGAGCATTAAACCAACGACCTGTTTTTTCAATATAGACTCCTTAGCTGCAGCGCTGGAACGAAAATGAAAATGAAATAGTGACCTTAAAGCTGAAAGTCAAACTGAATAGTACATTTTGATTTTGACACCTGTAGAAATGTATCCGCAACATCCAGTTTCCAACCTGTTGAACACACACCTCCCCGCCTCTATTGATGCTCTTTTGTGTGAAACTCCCGATAATTTATTTAGTTATAAATAAAGGTATGATCTCATTTCGTATTGAATCCAACACCTCCCCCTGCATTGGCTTCTGCATGAAAACAAGCGAGGATGAAAAGGCACTTATTTTAGTTCTTGCCGCCGTGTAGCCATGGAGACGGGCTTCTCTTTTCTCTCCCCTCTACCTGTTTTGGTTTGTTTAGCTCGTGCCTGAGTGCCTCTATGATCCAAAGCTCTGCGGCGCTCAGCTAATTAGCCCTGAGTCTGATACCGTGCACACTCTGGATCTTCACATTCTCTTCTGTCCCTTTTTATTGTGTTTCCTTTATCTCTTTACGTCTTTTTCTGGTGTCTCTGAACGCCTCTTGCTTCTCCCTGTTCTCCATCTTTTTCCTCTTTTCTGCCAATCCCTCCATTTCTCCTTTTTCATAAACTCTCATTTTCCTTTGAGAGCATGGCAGTAACAGTGCTGGGAAGTATGAATAATGTTGATGTATCATTTGCAATAAAACAAATGCTATGTGACACATTGATAAGAAGGGGTGCACCAATCAGGACGAACTTTAAACTTTAGACCATACATGGACATTTTAGTTAAGATAAGATAAGAAGTACTTTATTGATCCCAATTTGGGAAATAGTTTTGTAATTATCTTCCACCAATGCCTCAAACCTACCTTCAATTTAACAATGTATGTTTTAAACTTCTCTTTATGGGTTATTCAAATCTGCCCTTTTAGTGCAACTTTCTAAAGTCCAATTTAAACTCTGATCCAAACTGTTGAATTACTTTTTAAAAGAGTTGAAGAAAAACGACTCAGAATCAGATTCAGGAACGTACTTGATTTGAAGTATAGGTTATAGCAGAATTCAAGAAAAACTGGATTCATTAGTCCTTAATGCTTGTTCAAACAATTCTTCCAAAGTGAGACATTTATGGCCCTTCTTGTGTAATAAGTTATAACTTGACAGAAAGATTGTGGTTGAGCAAAGAGGCGAATAAGAAGATTCTCTTCCATTGCTGAAGCGAACTTGTGTCTTTGCATCAGAACGAGTTCCACTTCGGTGAACTTTGACCATCAAAATAGCAGCTTCAACCAATAGCAAAGATGTGCGTGTTGTTGACACTGCTGTCAGCACGGCATGCCGTTGGCAGGCAATGCACTTGGCAGCGCTGATGATATATGAAGCAACATTAATGCTTTTAAATTGCCTTAATTTCTCCTCAAATGTCCTCTGTAAAATGAGAACGTTTGTGACCCGTCCGCCATGTTGAAAACAGTCGAGCCAACACCATCACTGTCCACAGGCTGGAGCAAATTTGAAGTCTTGTTCAATCATTTAAAAGAAAGTGTAACACTATTTTAAACCTAATCTTGTGAATAAGTCAAATGTTTTGTGGTGCAAACCAGGAATAATGTTTTCAAAGTCAACTTTATTGTCAATCTTTCAGTTTGTGTGTACAGACAGAGAGATCGAAATACCGTTTCCCACAATCCCGAATACAAAATCAAATATGTATAAATAGATGTATAAATAGATGTATATACCTATATATACACACAATCAAAAGACACATTTATACATATTCACACATTAAGACCTAAATAAAAGCACAACAATCAATATATACAAAATAACAGTCACTTCAATATCAATATATATATAAGTATATATTAAATGTTTTTAGCTTGTATTGTCAAATGATACTTATACGGTCTGTTATGTGTGATTGCACCTTTGGGAATACTTGGAATTTCGCTGTACTCTGTGTAGTGACAATAAAGGAATCTAATCTAATCTAATATCTATTTTTTCTATGAAGTACTAATTTCTTCATTTCCCTTCCTCTCACCACCCCCTCCCTCTGTGAGCAGCACCCCTCCCACAGTGACTCCTCTCTGGCCACGGGCAGTTCAGAGGGCAGCCTGCAGACCACTCTGGAGGAAGGGCTCAGCTTCAGCGTGTCCCCCCCTCGAGGTCCTACCCTTCCCATGCCTCTCCCCATCCATCCCCAGGAGGAACCAGCCTCAGGAGACCCCCCTCTGCTGAAGAGACGCAGCACTACGTTTACCCTCCAGGCCACCAGGGGGCACCAGAGGAGCCAGAGCAGCTGTGGGGGGGGAAGCACCAGCCCTGGATGCCCACGTCAGGACTCAATGGACCCTTCAGACGAGGAAGTGGGAACAGGGGGGGAAGTTTGTCGGCAGACCCTGAACAGCGAACATTTGTCAGAAACGCTGAACAGTCTCTCCCTGACGTCGCTGCTCAGCCCGGGCTCTCTGGCACCCCCGCTGGTGAAGAAGTGTAACAGCACAGGCTCACTGGACCAAACCAATGTATCCGCCAGGAGTAAAGATGGCCGCCACCTCATAGACGCACACGGTTACTTGTCAAACCCCTGGACGGAGGGGAGGGCGGCAGGGGAGGAGGAGGATATCACAGACTTCAGCGGGAAATCCACAGACACAAGCTCCAGGAAAAATAGATGAAACATTTGTTGCCTCCCTCGAGTGGATCTCTTTGACAATTTGCATTTATGGACCGTGAACAGAACGGGAAGAGACTTTGAATACATGTCCTGTGATCCCGATTCTGAAACCCTGTCGTGTCTTTGAGTCGTCTCTCATTCCTCTCTGGACCCGTTAGTCATTTCTCAGAAGAACACAGTCGCTTCTGAGTTTTTAAATCCTCTCTTTTCTACAGGATATTGTTGCTTTATGAAAGGACTAAACAAAAAAGAACCAGGATTCAGCCTTTGGCAGATCTGGGTTTCACAATCTGAAATACAGGATATTTGAAAAAGCTACAGACAGGCATGACAATTAAAGTGATTGATGAACATAACTAAAGTGATGATATTTATAATTGTACTGCTTCGAAACAAACATTTCAAAGACATTAAAAGCTAGACCCAACGTGCCGTCAACCTCAGTGTTGTCAAGATTGGACGGATGGCAAACTCTGAAGCTTCATTTGAGGAAGAACTGAACTTTGTACAGTTTTATTTTGTAATATCCATCGCTAACAAGTAGCATCGACCAACATTCGTTCCTCTTAAGCAGGTTTGTTGCGGGTAACTGAGAAATGAAAGCTTGTTTATTTTACTGTGTCCTTTTTTTCGACGTATTGAAGTTGTGCGAATGTAGACATGTCTGTCTCTGTGAGCTAAAGTCTGATGACCGACAAAGGGCGTCTTTTAATAGAAGGCTGGATATGTGACTGCTGCTGAGAATACATGTGGGTCGGTGGAAGCGTTGGCCACTTTCAGAGTGGACTCTTTGTGCTTTCTACATACCCATGAAAGGGCTAAAATGTATTGAGTGCAGACCACGACCTAACACGCTGGTTAAAAGGGTTTAAACCCCAGACTTTTCTCATGAAAATAATATATATATAGATGTAAGAGAGATCTGTCCCTGGAAATAACTTGTACTGGTTGGATTTCTCGTGAACATCCAGAATCTCCTAAAATATGTATTTAACACATTTAAACAGTTTGAAATAAGCTTAAAAAGACTTCCCACGTATATTAACCATCTACTTACATGTTAAATGTGAAGTAGGGATTCCCACAGATCAAATATACTTCACTAGGCAGGGGGTAAAACATTCAACATATTAATAAAACATAGAGAGACTTTACACTAGGAAAGAGTTTGATGTCATCCAGTTTTCTTCGTCTCTGCTTCAGATGATGACTGACTACTAAACAGACCGTATCTAAGATGTAGGGAGTTTAAACTCAATGCTTCACAGGAAATTAAGAAAAGATGGATTTGTTTTGTTCGCTAAGTGGTTCAGCAGCTTTGAGAATACTCAGTCATTTGTACGGTTATGTACATTTTGTTTATCCATGATAGCTCAATGGCTAATGTATGGATGGCATTGTTGGTCCGTCAATTGCTTCACCACTTTGGTCTAGAATGAAATGTTTAAACTGCTATTGGAGATATATATATATTTGGGATCCAGTAAATAAACCCTAATGAACTTGAATGTCCCATTAATTTAAATTAACGCCACCAACAGGTCAATGAATACATTTATATTGAACTATCTTGACATCTACACCACGTATTGTCATAAGACCTTTCAAAGAAGTTCATAGTACCCTAAATATGAAGACAGCTTTTGAGACCCCTTCATTTTTCCATCCAGCAACATTTTCAACATTTCAGTTTGTCCAAGATTTTTGGTTTATTCATAATCACATAGTCATTGTGATTATGTTCTCATGTTAGCATTAGCATTTACCTCAAAGCACCACTATGCTCAACCACAGCCTCACAGAGCTGCTAGCAAGGCTGTAGACTGCCATCACCTTTGCATATATACCTGCTAAATTGTTCCTTTTTAGTTTGATCAAAACCAAACCAGACATTGGTACAACAAAAATAGGTGGTCTCGTCCTCATTTGTCTGTTTGAAAGAATACTTCTTAGAACTTTATCCCATTCCAAATACACTTGGACTTTGAGTCAAACTCCACTAGACCCAAAGAAGAAAAGCTTGATGAAGAACTGCCTTCAATAAAGTCAAATCCAGCGTTGGGTGACAACAATGGCTGATGTTAAGCACTCTTTTTAAGGAATTCTGGTACCAGAAGCATTGGCTTGTTGACACAACCTCTTCAGTTCAGTTGTCTTTAATTCTGTCCAGTGCTCACCTCAGTGCAGCTCCCTGTATTGGGTTTGCATCAAAAGGCACTGATACTTATTTAAAATAAAAACAGAGAGCATTAATATTAAATGCACTGGTCTGTTGGATTGAGAGCGAACTGAATGACATCAAACTGCCTTTCTGACCCTCTGTCGTTGTTCAATAGCCCAGAATACACCTGAGCTGCTGAAATGATACTCAAGGGAACTGCTTTGCATGTGTGTGAAGTACTGGGTATGAGCTTTGTGGGTTCAGTGTACTGTCAGATTTCCAGGAATTCAGAAGATGAGAAGGTTGCTGCATTAAACCCAAATGATTATTGACTCAGGTCTGCTTGAGTGTAGCAAGATAGTAGAAAATACCCTGTACTATGGCAAGGATATGGTGTAACATGTGACTTTGAGCACTTGTTTGACGACCCATCATATAATATAGCTGTGTCATGAAAACCCAGAGCAGGTAGACCTCAGGTTGGACCTATATGCACTCACACACACACCACATATTAAAGCACATGCGTACAGTAACAAATATACAAAGATGTCAACGTCAATACACTGCAGGATGCTTCTGTAGTGGTTTGAGATGAGATCAGTCTTCATCTCTACTTCGTCTTCATTGTTTTCCTAATTCTCATTCAATTACATTATCTCCCGTCCACAGGGAGGCCGGAGTATAAAATGAATATTGATTCCCCCCTCTATTCGAGATATGCAATATGCTAAAGTAGATGTACAGTTAGAGACTCATATAGCTAGCCAATATGGTGAGAGGAGATTATATTTATGACTTCATGTATTAGAATAAAATACCAGCGAGATTCAAAGGTCACTGAAAGGATGATGATGTATTCATGTATTCAAGAGTGTTGGAGTGTGTATGTTTTCTCTTCTTCCCCCTTCATGTTCCCAACTTGATTTCCATTCTCCAAAATGCATGTGGGTTTTATTTTCTGTTTTCTTAAATGTCATTCTAGTGTCATATAAAAGTGAAATAGCTTTTCAACCTCTGTCTCCTGGAGTTTCTCTTTGCATATTATTTCTCAAAATGTCTCAAAATTGTACCAAAGTTTCATTTCCGGTCTCAGTCCCTTCTTAATTCACTGTTCCAAAGTGTAATCCTTTTTAGCAAGTTAAATCTGTTGTGCAACAGCTAGTAGATAAATATCTGAGATAATTATTTTGTTATATATTATATAATAAGATAGCTGTTTTTACGTTTTTTGTGCGATTTTGGGTCCAAAATGTTCACATAGTATGTCAAAATGTAAAAAATAACTCAGGTTTATATAGGTGAGGTTGTCTTCAAAAACTAGATACCAAACATTGACATGCTAAACATTTCTAAATGGGGTTTAGTAAGACCAATCAAAGGTATGTACTACTTAAAACGTACCATTTAACAATTAAGCATCATGTGTTTTTGCCTTGAACCGGATAAGTGTTTTGTTATTTCACTTCCCTTCTCTGTACCTTGAAGCATAGAGTTTGGCCCTTAACTAACTGGCATCAATACGCCTGCCCTCATACAGCAGATAAGGGGGCTGAAAAAGAAGTGCACACAGCCCCACCTAGTGTCAGCAGAAAGTAATTCAAATAAGAATTCCAAAAAAATGCAAATAAATACAAAATAAAACCATCTTAAAATATATTTTAAGATCATGTTTAATCATCTGATTCGTCTGTACATTGCTGTTTCAGTCTGTGTTCTTCTAATGAGTGTCTACAGTGTGCCTATTGAGCCGTGTTGAGCGACGTGGGTCAAGCCCCGATCTAGCCCCTCTCTCTGCTGTCAAAGTGAATGGGTGCTTTAAAAACTACACTGCGCATGCTCAGAGTATTTTTCTATTCAATGTGTGCGGCAAAAAAATAATCACCATAGGGGCACTGTGCTGCCATACCCACCAAACGTCATCTCATAATTCAGAGAGCTGATTGGCTGTAAGTACGTGTGCCGCGAAAAGTGTAGTTTTCACCCTGTAGTGAAGAGGAGACGAGAGAGAGCAGCGTATAGCGATTAAATCAGTAAAACAGAAAGAAAATGATGAAGTTGACCTTCTACTTCAGCTTTGGTAAGTTCATTTTATGTCATATCTTTTGTTGATCTTCTGTGTTTTGCCTGTAGGCTATTGCTCTGCTGGATCCATTGATATTGTGACCTCGGTGATGAGTGTCTGTGTTTACTTCCTGTCTTTGTGTTTTCATGCCTGTGTGATTGTCAGCCTTATTCTTTCACCTGCTGCGCTGGTGTTTTCGCCAGCTGTGTCTCTATATGAGTTCTGCTTGTATCAAGTCCTTGTCTTTTGTTAGTCTTTGACAGATCCCTGTTTATCATGCATTTTTCCTACTTCTGGGGCCACACTGCTCCTATTTTCTTTGACAGGATGTATAGGGCAGATTATACGCAGAATCCTCAAAATACTGACCCTAGAGGCTTATTGTTGTCAGACTAATAGCTGCTGTTTTATGAGATTTCATTTCCATAAACCATTTCACTCCAGCACCAGAAAGTGAGAACTGAAAACCTTTAAGTCAGAACAAGAACAACCTTCTGCTGCTCTCCCTTCTGCATTACTTCCATGTGCATTTTCTCTTTTTCTTATTATTCTTCCGTATTCAACCCCCACCCAATCCCTCCATCCATCCTTAGTTATACTCAAATCCACATTAAGCCCCTCCACACTTCCCCTCGCTCCCTTTCATCTCTCATTTCCCTCTCTGATCTCACCCAGGCCTTGGCCATTACGGCGCGGATCTGCCAACTCAGAAAGAAATGTCATTAGCGAAATATATTTGACACAGCTTTGCTATCACATAAATCCCCAAATAAATTATTTTCTAGCTCTATTTTCTGCTCACTGGATAACAAAGCAGTGAAACCCTTCTTATGACTCCTCCAGGAGGCATATGGCACCAACGAGGAACACGTATGGAGGATATTATACAGCACATCTGTGGACACAAGGATGCAGTATCACCTATAGAGTTTCTAGCTTTGAGAATGCATTTACATTTGTAAGCTTGGCCGGATTAAAACAATTGGAAGTCCTTGGGCAGATATGAGCTGTCGTCCCCGCCCTCAATTTTCTGTGCATTTTGTATATTCCCTGCCGCCTTCAAGTACCATACAACCTCAAAATGCTGTTTAATTACATTTTGCCTAAAGCTCCAGAAACCAAACAGTATGAACACCTGATCACACAGACAGTGTTGCAGTGTTTCAGGTTACCCTGTAATTTATTGAAAGCCAGATCACCACACATCTTAAGGCGAATATATGGGATGGACACCAGTGGCGAACCGTGTCTATCACAACTGGACCTTCTTGTAGACACACACCCCCGCCGCTGCCGTTATAATTTCCGTCTTTTCACTGAATTGTCGTCTTGAAAAGGGTACTGACAACAATTCCGCAACATTATCATCTTCGCCTGTTGCCATTTCAACGTTAAAAACAATAAAACGGCAAATGAATTGCTACGTCGCATTTCTCTAGATCCTCTGTCTCTCCAGTGAACTACCAGGCCTTCTAGAGCACCTGGAACCGAGGGAAACTCTGAAAGAATACGCCCATTGGCTACAAATCAATATATGATTGGTTGATCAAACTGTCAATCCAAACGTCCGCTCTCATTCAGTGTCAGGGCCAGGGCATTCTATCAAGGATATAGAATACCTTGGTTAAAGGACATTCTACCCAGAAATATATCTGATTGGTTGCATTTTCTTTCTAACACAAAACCACTCAAATGCATAGTGCATGGACCGAGAAAGACAAAACATAACACTGTCATATTACAGATCAACAACACAGATACGATTCTCATTTATTCATTTTATTTACATTTTATAAAATTGTATTTATATAATTAAATCGATATGTTGTTTGTTTTATCTGAGTGTTTCAGGGTATTCTCTGAATACCTTGAAGGCCCTGACGGTTCACCACTGATGGACAGTAAATGTACCATATTTGATCTAAGTACGGTTAGCTGAGGCTTAAAAGGTATATGGTCGTCCTCCAAACAGAAGATGGCTGGTTTTGATCTTCAGCCCTTGTCCTTGGGCAAGATAATGTTGAATGTTTGAATGTTAGTCTCTCTTAGCATGTGGCACCTTGTATGAGTATGTGTGAATGCTGACTTGTCTCTGTAAAAGTCATTTGAGGAGTTGCAAAGACTGGAAAAGTGCATTTACAGGAGTGTCTTGACCAAATTTCAGGACGGTCCATCCATTGATAGTTGGAATATTTCAGTCAGGAAAGAAAGATCACAGCTGCCTTCCCTTGAGCCATACTGCTAGCATGGATAACACCAACTGTTACAGTTATGTGCTATAAAGAAAACCATTCCAATAGTTTTTTAACAGTTGTTTTTTTTGAACAGCTGGCAAACAAAGAAAAAGTCTGGTGCCAGCGCGAATCTGCTCAGGGACAGGGATCGTTCTTTAGTATTTCCATTATGTTGGAGAGAAACAAGTTCTGCTTTGAGGTACAGAAACTTTTCTTTGCTTAAAAGAAAAAGGTTAGCAGATAAGGGCTTCTGGTATGAGCCTGCAGTCTGTAAAGCTAAGTTATAATGTTACTATATGGAACATTCACACAAACTTAACTGCATCACTATACAATATCTGTTTGAGAATGAATTGTGAAAATACACATAAGATAAGATAAGATAGGACTTTATTGATCCCAATTTGGGAAATGTTTGTGTTGCAGCAGCATAAAGGACATGGCATTGTACAATACAAATGAAAAAGAATAGAAATAAACAAGAAAGTAGAAAATACATGTTGAATTTACAAATTAACACGAACAAAATATAAAGCAAGTTATTATATATACATAAGTATGTGAGGGATGGAATATTCAATATTAAACTGAATATTTAAATGTAATATGTACAGTGAGCTTTTAAGTCCAAGAGAAGATGTACTGTATAGGAATGCAAGACTTATTTTTGATTGGTCCATTTTGGACCAACCATTGGGTGTTCTGCCACGCTGATGCAGTAACAGGTGAGGCAGCAGGTGATCAAACAGCAGGCTCACACGTACGGGTGTCCAAACTCATTATTCCGCCTGTAATGAGAGTCTAATAACAATAATATGATCAGAGTGAGACCCACAGGCTGACCTGTCATCTCTTAATGGGTAAGAGTGGTTCAATTGATGGATGAATGTGTAAATAGATGGATGTTAACGGGGATAGGTGGTGGTAATTCTCCCCTTTTATCAATAGTGTGTAAACACAAACTTCTGGACAAATAATATTGATAAAAAAAGACCAACTCGTTGCTTTAAGGAAAGCACAAAAAGAAGAAACAGAACTGTTAATAATGTACCACTTGATTGTCCCTTCATCCCTATTGATTTGCAATTAAAATAGTCCAACGCTGATTTTAGGACTTTTGACTAAAATTGTCAACGTCTCAGAAAGACCAGACAAAACCGTTTTGACTTTGAGACATACTTGCGTCTAAAAAACAACAACTTTAATATAACATTTTGCCCACAATCATTGAGTCATCCCTCTCAAAGTGTGAGCTCTCCTCGAGGGCTGTGACATTGACGGAGAGAGATGGAAAATGCCACCAGCTGTTTCAGGTTGGCAGATGTTGAACAGCTGTGAGGCCTTCAGAGTTTCATCTCATTCTCAATGTTGCTCCACATCTGCGTGCGTGCGTGCGTGCGTGCGTGCTTGCGTGCGTGCGTGCGTGCGTTTGTGCGTGCGTGCGTGCGTGCGCGGGTGCTTGCGTGCGCTTGCGTGCGCGTGCGTGCGCCTGCGTGCGCGGGTGCTTACGTGCGTGCGTGCATTGATGGCGATGGGGGCGTGTCCCTCTCCCTGCTGCTTCCTGTAATCCACAATCAGCTCCTTGGTTTTGCTGACATTGAAATGGAGGTTGTTATCCTGGCACCAAGATGTCAGGTTTTCGACCTCCTCTCTGTACGCCCTCTCGTCGCCGTTGGTGATCTGGCCGATGACGGTCGTGTCGTCAGCAAACTTCACGATGGTGTTGGAGCTGTGTGTGGCCACGCAGTCGTGAGTGAACAGGGAGTAGAGGAGAGGGCTGAGCACGCAGCCTTGAGGGGCTCCGGTGTTGAGGATCAGGGTGGAGGATGTGATGTTTCCCACCCGCACTGCCTGGGGTCTGCCCGTCAGGAAGTTCAGGATCCAGTCACAGAGGGCGCTGTTGAGCCCGAGGTCTCTGAGCTTGACGGCCAGCTTGGAGGGCACGATGGTGTTGAAGGCTGAACTGTAATCAATGAACAGCATTCTCACATATGTGTTCCTGTTCCTCTGGTCCAGGTGTGAGAGGGCAGAGTGGATGGTGAGGGCTATGGCGTCGTCTGTGGACCTGTTTACTCTGTAGGCAAACTGCAGGGGGTCCAGAGAGTCAGGGAGGGAGGAGGTGAGGAAGGTTTTGACTAACCGCTCAAAGCACTTCATAATGATGGAGGTGAGTGCTACTGGGCGGTAGTCATTGAGGCTGGTGATTATTGTTTTTTTGGGGACAGGAACGATGTTGGAGTGTTTGAAGCATGTGGGGACTACAGACTGCAGCAGGGACCTGTTGAAGATATCTGTGAACACCTCTGCCAGCTGAACTGCACACACCCTGAGAACACGGTCAGGGATGCCATCAGGTCCTGGAGCCTTGTGTGGGTTAACCCTTTTAAAGGATTTACACACATCTGCCCTGTTTAAAACAAAAGGGCAGGGCTCCTGGTCCTTCTGTGCCTCCACAGCCTGGCTGCTCTCAAATCGTGCACTGTTCAGCTCATCTGGGAGAGATGCGCAAGATTCCACCTTTTCTTTGTACTGTCTCTTTGCACTGCTGATAGCTCTCCGGAGTTCATACCTAGAATTCCTGTAATCGTCCAAATCTCCAGCTCTGTGCGCGATAGTGCACGCTTTCAGTTTGCCACCCATCTCGCCGTTTATCCAGGGCTTTTGATTAGGGAATGTTCATACTGAAACCTTCATCATCGTCATCGATGCATTTCCCAATGTAGCAGATGACCGTGTCCGTGTTTGTGTTGATGTTGTTGTCCTCAAACACACTCCAATCCCTAGATGCAAAGCAATCCTGCAGTGCTGAATCTGATTCCTCACTCCATCGCTGTACTGTCCTTGTTATCGGTCTGTCCCGTTTAAGTTTCTGCCTGTAAGCAGGCAGCAGCAGCAGTGAGGTGTGGTCTGATTTGCCGAAGGGAGGGCGAGGGAGAGCCTTATATCCATGTCGAAAAGGGGAATAAACATGGTCCAGTATGTTTCCCCCGCGCGTCGGGCAGCTGATGTGTTGAAAGTATCTCGGCAGAACTTTCTTCATTTTGGCGGTATTAAAGTCCCCGGCCACAACGAACGCCGCCTCTGGCCGTGAAGTCTCCGTACCATCGATAATCCCAAACAGCTGATCGAGTGCTGTGTTGTTGTCGGCGAGCGGCGGAATATACACTGCTGTA
>CM062266.1:36342479-36380426 GCA_031216635.1 Dissostichus eleginoides | reverse complement strand
AGGGATAAGGTGAGAAGTTCAGTCATCCGGGAGGGACTCGGAGTTGGACCGCTCCTTCTTCGCGTCGAAAGGAGCCAGTTGAGGTGGTTCGGGCACCTAGTAAGGATGCCACCTAGGACCAGGTGGAGGGATTATATCTCTTCGCTGGCCTGGGAGCGCCTTGGGATCCCCCAGTCAGAGCTGGTTGATGTGGCCAGGGAAAGGAACGTTTGGGGCTCTCTGCTGGAACTGCTACCTCCGCGACCCGACCACGGATAAGCGGGAGAAGATGGATGGATGGATGGACCTGTTTTTACTATTTCACTTCCACTTGTTCTTGATTATTATAACATTTGTAATTTATTGATTGTGATGTTTTGTTGTTTCTTTGTGGTTATGGATTCCTGGTTATTGCTGATATTTTGTTTTTACTTGTATTTTATAAACGTTGCTTTATTCCAGTTGAGGTCTCGAGAAAAAAGTATTTCCAAGTCATCTTATTTATTTTATTAAGATGGCTTATTTACAGGTGGTATTTTATATTTTTGTTAAATATTTAATATCAACAAAAATCACTTCCAGTTGTTTTTTATTTAGTTTTTTTAATTGCTAAGAATTTATTTCCCTAATTTATTCTTACATTTCTTTTTTAGATGTTCTTGGTGCATATAGGATTTTCCTTTTATTGTTTACTGTATGTTGCTTTTATTACAATTATGTACAGGTTACAGCTAAGTTTTAGTGTTTGTACTACTGCTGTCTCCATATGAAGATTAAGAATACTGCAGGGAGGTTATCTCTGAAATGGAATTGTAATGTAATGTCAGTGTGTGTGTAGTGGTTAACTCACACACTGCAGGAGAGGGGAAGTCTGCATGTCCTTTCAGAGCACAGGAATAGCTGTCTGTAGAACCAAATGTGAATAAGAGAGTAGAATATATTGAAGTCGTAGATTTTTCTCCGTTTTTGTACCAGACATAATGACCAGAAGGTACAAGACAACTGCTCCGACACTTCAGCTCTGCCCGGTTAGTATATTTGGGTTCAACCTGCACCGTGAGATCTGGATTTGTGAACAAAGAAAAGGAATGTTGATTCAGATAAAAACTGTCAACACACATGAATTCATACACATTTATGTTATTGATTTCTAGATTTCGAACGATTAGAAATAATAGACATGAATGAAAATGTTACCTGTGACAGACAAAGTGACTCCAGGTGAACCAGAATATGTTCCACCTTTTTGGTTTGTTTTGATCCTGAACTTGTACTGAGCTGAGTCGCTCTCTCTCAGGTTTTTGATTCTCAGAGTGAAGATGTTGTTTTCAAAAAGATCCTCTACACGACCTGCATACTCTGAGACTGTTCTCAGATCTACAGGTTCATCATCTTTCTTCTCAGTGAACCAGAATGTTTTCATAACTGTGTTAACACTTCTTTTCCATGTAGATGGGTATGTGTAGCTGCATCTTATCTCCACTGTTGATCCTTTCACTGCACAGATCTCAGTAGAAGTGTAATTCACTCCCCAGCCATCTGACCCTGAACCACTGAAACACAGAGCACATCAGAAACTACAATCAAAGTGAATGACTTAAGTTAACAATTAGTTAATAAGAATTTTTTGTATCATAATACAAATATAATTTCAGGATGATGTAACCCGGACAAGCCTCAAGATCCCTAATTATAAGAAAAATATTCTAATCATGCATCTACGGTATGTAAAGAGAACTGAATATAGATTTGTATTAGGTTTATCATATTTATCATTGTTAAGATCATATGTCCTACTTTTATGTGTTTCCGTTTCCATAAACAAAGTGTTTTCAAAATTATTTGCGTCAACAAATAATTATTGAGTTACATTTTACACACTTTTCTGGGAAAGAGCAGAAGAGCACGTTAAATTCACATCTCAGTTCCTTCTTAGGCACTTCATACCTGATGCAATTATACTTTATGACTTATTTTAGCGTTATATAAAAATTATACCAGGTCCAAAACAAACTGTTAGCTCAGTTTTTCAACGTCAGTGCTGTCAAAGATTGGTGGATGACTTAATATACATTAACAGTGAATGATTAGGGATCATATGAATTAGAAAAGTGTGTGATTCTCTGTCCAGTTCCTCTCTGTTCGCTCTGTGGTCAGGTTGCTGCTGAGGTAAGTGAAAATAACAATGAATGCAGAACACTGAGGTGTGAGCAGCTTCTGTCGGATATACAGATAAGAAAAAGAAGAAGGCTGCTTTTAACTCAGAGTGTGGGAATATAACACTGAGGTCAGAGAGGAGAGAAGGAACTAGAAGGGTTTGGTGCAGAGGTATGGCGACATAAGAGAAGTTGAGAAAGTATGTAATGACTTGTGAGAAAAATATCCCTCGAAAACACTAAAACTTAATAAAAAACGACAATAATTGTTTTAACCAGGGTCATCTTAGAAATAAAACAAAGCAAAGGTTTTCACAGGGTGAGGAGGGAACAATATTCTCAGTTTACAGCGTGTAAATGTTGTGGGCACACAGTTACTTTATACAAAAGATATTTGCAAATGACGTTGGTCAACACAGGAAAGATCTTTTTACGAATACCCATTACAATTAAAAACTTGGTAACATCTACCCGTTCCAACAAAGCTACACAAAACATTTATTTGCAATATTTCTGGAAAGTTTGCATTTCATCCAACCCCAATCCACTTATTTCTACAAATGACCTGCTTTTACAAGTCCCACTTTTCCCAGAATCCCCTCTGTTCATGTGATGAATGTAAGTGTAGATGTACAGTACCTGACACAGAGAGCAGGAAGACAACTAATCCACTCGCTGCTGCAGTTAAACTCATAGCTGCTCCTCTCATCTCTGTGAGACTATAAAACATGTCAGATTAAATAATGTTCACAGGAGGTATACAGAATCATTACATCAATAAACTGTTTCTACTCACAGTGAAGGAGGAACGATGTGTTCAAAGATGCCTTTCCTCTGTAGCAATGAGCAGAAGACGGAAATCAGGCTGTTAACAGACTGGATTTCCTTCCTCTTTAGACGCTTAATATGCATGATGAGCCAAACCCCAGTAACACCCACTACTCAGTAAAGTGTTGTTGTTTAACAAACAATACACTTTTCTTAAACTAAATAAACTATGGTTAAAGACCCGTTTAGCTGCCTATACTGACTCCTGAAAAAAGCATTAGAAAGGATTTTAAATGATAAGGGTAAAGCAGTTCATCTCTATGAGCACTGAGGACGTCACACAGTCTGCAGGTGTAGTGAAGGAACAGGAAGGCATTAACCTGTGAAACCACGAGGCAGTTTAACTGAACAGGACGAAGAGAACCAAATTAATTATAAGAGAGGATGGAAAAGGCCATTTCTTTTCTCTTGGTTTGTTTCTTCTCTGCTCTCTCTGCGGTCAGGTTGCTTCTGTTTCAGAGAAATGCAGAACACTGAGACGTGAGAAACTCACATGCCTGTTAGTGTGAACCCAACATGAACACACACATCACACACATAATCAAGTGGACTGGAAGGATTTGGACACACAGTGTTTAATGATAAGAAAAACACATTTTCAATGACTTTGGATGTCTAGGTGGATCAGTTGAATTAACTGTAAACACATGTCCAATGTTTACATTTATTAAAACACTTTAACATTTGAAAAACAACCTCACAGCATGCAGCAAACTTTATTATGAATGATTTGCATGTTTAGGAGGTAAGAGAGGACATCAGTACTTTAGTAGTTTGGGTGAACTGACCCTTTAAAGCAG
Organism: Dissostichus eleginoides; assembly: GCA_031216635.1. Lineage (NCBI taxonomy): Eukaryota > Metazoa > Chordata > Actinopteri > Perciformes > Nototheniidae > Dissostichus > Dissostichus eleginoides. The sequence goes on along the minus strand of CM062266.1, from coordinate 36,376,663 downwards.
ACAGTGGAGGGAGCTCTCTGAGGGATGAAGCCTGAATGTGTCTCACTTAAGATCCCCCAGTAGAGGACAGTGAAACATCAGAAACTCAATCAGGACCCGGAAACAATGTACAGTTTAATATTTAACACTGATTGTTTTGGCACATTTACATTCACTTTTTCCTCGTTATCTCAATGTAGCAGGATAAACTGTTCAGCCCTATCAACACGGGGCAACCTTTCTAAAGAGGGGTCAGTGTCGCTCTTGCTCCCTCTTGATCTTTGGCACGAAGGCCACTTCCGGGTTCCGTTTACGTGCTTTCTCCGCTGGCACCGGTGAGTTTGCGGTGGCTGCCGTCTGTTGTATGCTTAGCATGACAAGTAGCATACATACTAAATGTTTATTGCTGGTTGGAGACCCTTGCAGGGATCCTGCAGCCCATGTCTGCTGCCGCTGCTGAACGAAGCTCTCCTGCTGTGTGTCTTAACTTAGCCTGATCGGTAGGCACGCTTTTTGCTTGTCTCATCCTTCCTGAATAATATGAATGTAGTATTATTATCGTAACATCACCTGCGCTGGAAGCCTAATACAGAAAGACGGCTGTTTTGCCTCAACGTCTGAGCTTCACCGCTACACTGCTGCCTGGCGGGCGTTGCTCTTGGCCTGCATCGTCTGTATTGCCTCTTTGTGTCACTGTGCATTACACCACATGACCACATTTTAAACATTGTTATAGTGGACTGTTCGATTAATTTCTGTTCATGATTAGTTATTTCATTCACCCTGTTGAGTTAAGCTTGTTTTGTTTATTTAATTCAATATTAAGTAGATTGTTGGGTTAATTTCCGTTTCTTTTGTTTAGTTGTTTTCGACCCTGTTCTAAACTTGTTTTGTTTATTTCAGTCGATATTAGTTATATCTCTTAGTATTATTGATTTCTTATTGTCTTTATACTGATCTTATGTGTTGGTTGTGTATTAATTAGTTGTGACTGTTTCCCCCAGTAATGTGTTTGTTGGCCCCTCTTTAGTTGCTGAGACCCAAAGGTGTGTTGGCTCCCCCTAATGTTGGTGTTCCTTCGTGTGTGTGAGTGTTTAGTGATCACGGGTGCCCTAATTTACTTTGTTGGGATCCCTCTCACCCCTCGTCACCTCCATCCACTGGTAAGCCTCAGCATCCCTTAATTAAGATGTCCCCCTTTATTTCCAGTGTGTATGATGATCTTACTGTGTTTTTTAATGATATTTAATACTTGAAATTAAACATGTGATGAATTGGAACCACCTCTCCTGCCCCTCAGTATTACGAACCCGAGTGCCTTATTGGTACTTTGAATAATTATTTCCTTGGGTGCAATTCCCAAGGTGGCGTTGACTGGCTTTTGGTTAAATGTAGATCTCAAATAGGAGTTCAAACAAACACTACCACGTGCCGCCACATTAACATTTTATGAGTTTAACCATTTCTACTCAGGTGTGTTTCTGCCAAATCAGAATATGAGCAAGAATACCTGGAATAAGACAAATGAATGCACGAGAGGATAAAGGGAGGCAGGAATGGATGGTGTAGTAGTGAGTTTCCATATAGAAGTGCTCTGTATTCTGATCTGTATACCTTATTTTTGGCTGCGCCTGACAACACATGAAGTGAAGTTACAGAATACTGTCCATATTTAGAAGATGCAGAAGAGGAGCATACCTTTTACACTTGAATACAGAACATGAATATGCTGGAAATTCCCGGTGCTGTAAGCTTTTAAAATATGTATTGAAGAGAGAAGTGTTTCTCCTGCACTGTGTACAACTTGACACACAAAGCTTCCTAATAAAAGGGGGACTGGTCAGAGGAAGTGAAATTAAATATGATAGCAGCTCAAAGATATTGTTGAAGACGCTTGTTGAAACCTTCAGAGCAACTGAAAGTGAGTTTGTTAGAAAGGTTGTCGTATCCACAGAATACAAGGCGACCGAGCAGAACAACATCGTGTGAAACACAGAGACAGACATTCATTAATCTATAAATGTAAGTGAAAATAAATGTAATAAATACATTAAATATATATAATAATGTGTGTTCTGTATTATTCTACACTTTTATTTTTTAATGTATACATTCATTTCAGTATTTATTAATCTGTTTGAATTATTCCTGTATTTATTTCCACATGTATTTATTCCAGATTATTTTCCTGTATTTATGCGTTTATTTATTTTATCCTTATGCCATGTTCTGTCCTCAATACCTGTGTGCTCGTTGTGCGCATTAAGGTACAAATTCACTCTAAATCACAACACGACCTGTAGTTTGGCGTTCATTGTTTTAAAAACACACTGGTGGTCCAGAGGTTTATGCATTGGGTTTTCATGCAGGTGTTCGAGGTTCAACACCCAGGAGAGGAACATCTTTTGTCTTCTGATATGCTGATGTTAAATCTGGAGAAATTGTCTCCACCACTTTTTCTAATAAAGTGACGCCCCATGATTCAAGATTCAATTCAAGATTCAAAGGTTTATTGTCATATGCACATAAGCTACTTTGTAGAAAAGGCAAGAAATTCTTCTGACCTGAGCTCCTCCAACAATGCAACATATATAAAAAATACAAAATAAAATAAGAAGTAGTGCATAAAGTCTAAATACATGTCAATAGATTGTGGAGAAAGCACGTTCTTTAAGAATGTCTGGTCTGGTGGAAAGACTTTATAAAAGTGAGAGAAACAGTGAAATCCAGAGGGAGGCAGTGATGCAACACCGTGGAAGCAAACAGCCGTAAAACACCAAAGAAGAAGAAGAGGAAGTGCTTTTATTTTGAAAGGAGTCTGTGTTCCCAGCGTGCATTGCGCTACTCTCAAACATGGTGGATAAATGAACGGAAGAAGCTGTTATGGTTAAAAATCCGGAATAAACTTCTTATTAACTCATGATTTGAAGCACCAGGACTTCAACATGTCATTACCCTGAAGCAAACTCGCTTCCAGTCGGATAAAGAAGTGAGTGTCACCTGAATAACTGCTGTGGGTTGAACATGATTCAGTAAAAAGCTAATGTGACTGTAAATAATGCACTGTTAGAAAACATGTGATCCGAAAACGCTCTTATTTTGGTCAAATCCATAAATGTATGTGCATTTGTTTTTATGTTACAAGAAGAAATGCTTACCTAGCTTATGCTGTAGTTTGAGTAACGTTAGCCTGAGTCTTCTTTTTTAAAACACAGAACCATTTGCACAACAGCAACTTTGCACAATTGTAATATTAATAATAACAAACTGTATTTATAACGCACCTTTCATGGAGGATGCAGCCCAGATTGATTTACAGAGAAAGACAATATACATAGAAATAACAAAGAGTATAAATAAAAACATAAAATGACCAACCAGTAAGAGTTAGATCACAAAACCATAAAACAGGAAAACATGAACAGTGTTACCACATTTAAGTTTTCTGTTCTAAGATCCAATGGCAGATTGTTTATATTACCCAATGTCAAAAGTGTTTGAAGTATATTTCTATATTTTCATTTCATTTCAAACCTTTATTTATCCAGGTGTATCCCATTGAGATCATTGATCTCTTTTCAACCTGCTCAAGTAGGTTCCACATGAAACAGAAAAACAGAAAACAACAGAACAACAAGAAGGACATCATACAGCATCAATACAGGGATTACAATTTACAGAACTATCCACATGAACAGGTACCAACAGCATCCGATTGATAGCATCCAACCGAGCTTTAAAAACATTTAGTGGCACCAGATTGCTCAGTTTCCATTTCAATTGCAGACTGTTCCAAGACAGAGGAGCTGCGCATCTAAAAGCTATCTTCCCTAAGACAGTCCTAGCAGCTGGCACATTTAATAAAACCACAGCATGCGATCTCAGGCAGTAGCCACTTACAATTCGCCGTGAGATCAGGGAGCAGATGTAGGATGGAAGTTTCCCTAACATGGCTTTGTATATAAACATGTACCAGTGACTGAGCCTCCGTACAGTGAGCGAAGGCAAACCAGCCCTTGCATACAGGGTGCAGTGATGGGTTAATACTTTACAGTTTGTCACAAACTCGGAAAAAATATTTGCTTCTCCGAATCGAAGGGGAAACATACAAAAGCATTGTACACAATTTAAACCAATCAATGTTGTGTAATTAACAAGGATAATCTGGTGTTTTGAGTTGATGAGTAGTGCAGATATCACTGTAAAATCAATCGACAGTAAAGAGAATACTTACTTCCGGGTGTAAAATCCTCCGTTATCCAATGGGAATGGACGCTCACATTGCCTTTTGCCGCCGACATGGACCGATGCGGTGCTTCCCTGAGCGTCAATACCGCCGCCGATGGAATACATTGCAATCAGTTGAAAGCTCTTTGCGTCCGTTTATGAAGCTGAAGGAGACTCGGTGCGTCACAACTGCACGCCATAGGACCCTGACCAAGCGTCGCTCCTGGACGTTCAGGGAGTGAGACTGTGTTGGGCAGGCAGGAAAAACACAATGGTACCCGGTTAACAGAATCAAAAGGAGGGAAAACACAGAGACAGGAAGCAGACACAGACATAAGACAGGAAAAAAGACAGACCGTCACAAAGGGGGAAATAAGTGTTTTAGTTTGGGTGAACTGACCCTTTGAAGCAGACAGTGGAGGGAGCTCTCAGAGTGATGGAGCCTGAATGTGTCTCACTTAAGATCCCCCACTAGAGGACAGTGAAACATCAGATACTGAATCAGGACCCTGAGACACATTCTAACATCCATCATGACTGTTTGGCACATTTAAATGCATCTTCTGTTTTCAAAAATGAAATGAGTGAAACCTATTGCCATTTTAGTCTTTTAACATTAGATTAATTTACTGTATATTAGACCTACACTTCACACCGAGACCAACATCTTTGACTAATTGGAAAGCAACTCTTTAAAACGGGTTTTACTTGAATGACGACTCATAATCAGGGCGTTGCACAAGCTTTTCAAAATGGACTTTTCTCCAGCATGGACCACTCCTCAACAATGTCAGTTCAACTTTTAGTACAGGTATTTTTGTTCATTGAGCACTGAGGAAATGTAAGAGGAAGGGGTAAGGCTGGTCTGGAGGACCTACTGTAATCCAGGCAGGATATAGGAGTGGTGGGTTTAGTGAACTTTCCTTATAGAAGTGCTCTGTATATTCTATACTATATTCTCACCTTATTTTGGCTATGAGACACATATGACTCCAACTTGAGTGCACCTGTGGTCAAGTTACAGGGGTACTGCCCATGTTTAGTAGATGAAAAGGAGTGGCAGGACCTTCAACACTTCCAGACCTCTATGCATCAAACTCTGAACTCCGTTTCCAGGACACTTTTTTGACCCTGAACAGACTGTAAAGATAACAATGTTGGTGAGGAGGTCCGTGTTCATATTATGGACCAAACATGGATTTTTACAACTCCAACATTAAATGGAGAGCCAGCCAGGAGAGCGCTTGGTCTCTTAGTGGATGGGAATTTCGTCTGAGGCGTTTTTCTGTCTGGTCTGAATAAATAACGCCCAGAAAGTACATATCATTTGAAATAGATGAGGGGAGACAGAAAGAGAAGCTGTATGATGTATGAATAGAGGAGTGAAGGAAAAGGAAACATTAACGAATGAAAGGTCAAGGGATGAAAGGATGAATGGTTATTGGGATGAAGGATTGAGGGATAAAGCGTTGGGGGATGGAAGAGAAAGGGAGGGTGGTTTGTAAAATATGACTATCAGCATTTTCCAAAGGCAAATAATTTAAATTGATTCTCAGATGAAAACTCTGTCTGTGGATCTTCATATCAGAAACATCCCAGATCATTATGAACACTGTGGCTCCTTTCCTTCCTATAGTGACACATCACCACCTAGTGACAATATGGGAGATATACAAAAGCAACATTTATTAGCCTTGTTTTGTATCGCTAGCTAATAATGAAACATTATATACCGAACATTTATGAAGTGAAACAGAAAATCTGAAATCTAGAGATTTTTGAAGGTGATCTTTTCCAAACACTCGTCCGATGGTCCTTCACTTGTTGTAGAGCTGGCTGTTGATTTATTCTGATTTGAATCTTACACAGTAATATCTAACAAGGTCTTCTAGTGAGCTTATGTTTCATGGTGTGGAAATCTAAACTGTACATGGAGTGAAATGTGATGTTTTTAGGCTCTCTCTGTTTTAAATAGACTTAATTGGCTCTGTCAGCAGGAGAGTTATTAACCAAGACACTGATGAGGGTTTTTCAAAGTTATTTATTATGTGGAATTTAAAAAAACAATTTGACGAGACTTTTGTAATATCAACAACTCTGCATATAACAAATAAGCATGTACACATAGTTGAAGCAGTAATATAGAGCACCTGACCATCGGCTGGTCTCAACGATAAATCATGTTTGACACCTCGACATGATTCACTTCAAGCTGCCAGCAGCTCATTCTCTAAACCTACAAGCTGCTGCTACTGAAAACTGACTATAAAAACTTTAAGAGTTGAACGTGAATATATCCACTTTGCACACATCCTGCACAGCCTCGCTCTCCACACGGACATTTCAACGTCCTTCTTCTTTGTTTCCATCAGCTGAGCATCTGAAGAAAATCACAGAGACTTTGTGTAAAGTTACAGCTGGAACTGTGACTCTAAATGTGGAGTGGGCCTGTTTGATCTGATGCAGGAGGCTCTAACCTGACTGGACTTCACACCATGTCTTCCTGCTCCTCTGTGTCTTCTGTCTGTGCTGCAGTGTGTGAGTCGTTCTCATACTCAGGATCAGAGTCCAACTGATGAAGAGAGAGAAGACAAAATTAGAAATCCGCATACACGTTAAGATTTTATAAAAAAAAATTCATATTTTAAAGTTGATGCTAATTATTTCTTGGCTAACTTCATTACTGGTTTCAACTCAGGAAGTTGTCTTTAAACACAAGTTCTCTTCACATTGCTTTATGAGCCACAGTAGCTTTGACGAAGGGGAAATGTTGTCAACAGGTCCGCTCTCTCTCACCTCTATCTCTTCAGGTTCATGTGCTTCAGTGGTGGAGCGCAGAGCTTTCTTCTTCCTGGATTAAGGGCAACAACAAATACAGATTTGATTTCATAACAGTAAACTAAAAGATGGTAGAAGGATGTTTAAACTGATGAATTTATTGTTGTACCTCATCCAAAGACTCAGGAGAAGTGCAAGAATCAGAATCAAGACCCCCAGAGTTGTCCTGATGATATTCACTTCATTCTTGAACTCCCTAGAAACATGAACACATATGTGATACTTCTAACTATAGATTGATAAATCACATTGTCAGTGTGATCCACCTCTGACTCCATGGAGGTTCCTCCCTGAACACTGACATTTTGAATATGCTTGGGTTGCTTCAGATTACAAAGTGAATCAGGTCTGGTGAATGTAGAGAACTTACCTGCCACAACAATCAGAGTTAAGGTGGAGTTACTACGTCCTAACTTGTTCTGGGCTCCACAGGAATAACTCCCATTGTGTTCAGCTCTGAAGTCAGTGATGGTGAAGATCTGTCCTGAAGCTTTTGGAGAGTCTTCATCCTCCTTGTACCAGGTGTAGTTAGCTGCTGGGTTAGCATCACTGCTACAGGTCAGAGTCACTGAACTGCCCTCCTCTATCTCAGCAGAGGGACTCACTGACACAGAGGGAGGCTTTGGACATCTGGAGGAGATTAGTTTGCACGATTAATGAAAAGATTGCACCCAGCTCATCAGGAAAACTTCTCTCCATCAAGGGCCTCAAAATTAGCAGAATGTGAAATTGAAGTAAGTATGAGAACCCTGAAAGACCCTTTTCAAGTGATTAAAAAATGACAATTACAATTGTTAAACTGTATTTCCTCACATTTCACATCAACAGAGATCATTTCAGATGTCCGTTTCCCCAGCTCGTTCTCAGCTGCACAGAAATACTGTCCAGAGTCAGAAACCTGGATGGAGCTGAAGAAAAGCTTTGGTTCTTAGTGAGAGGAGGAAGTTTCTGATTTCCATTCTTCTTGTACCAGGTGTAGTTAGCTGCTGGGTTAGCATCACTGCTACAGGTCAGAGTCACTGAACTGCCCTCCTCTATCTCAGCAGAGGGACTCACTGACACAGAGGGGAGCTTTGGAGGATCTGGAAGATAACATTATGTTAAAGATTATATTTTTTTATGACGCATGATTGACTATTTTATAATTTATTTTGAAACTATCCCTAGTCATCTATATTGTAATTTGATCAGGTGTATTGTAATGTCAGTGTATGTGTGTAAGAGTAAACTCACACACTGGAGGAGAGGGAAAGTCCTCATGTCCTTCCAAAGCACAAGAGATGTTGTCTCTGGGCTGAAACCAGCCTTTATAAGAAGATGTATTCAAGGATGCGATTTTCTCTCCGTTCTTGAACCAGACGTAGTTCAGAGAACCAGCTGGACTGCAGCTGCTGTGACACTTCAGCTCTGCCTCAGTAGAATAGTTGTAGACCTTTGTTCTGATCACCTGCACCTGGAGAGCTGGACATTAGAACAAGAAACAATAGTAAGGCAAAAGGTCTGAAAGTAGGTCAGTATTTGTAGGTGTACTGATTTACATCAGTGAGTGTTGATCAGTACCTGTGACAGTCAGACTTGTACCAGGTAAATCACTCCTCCATTCAAAGCTTGGTGTTTTGAATTTGAAGAGATACTGAGCTGAATCTGAGTCTCTCAGGTCAGAGATCCTCAGAGTGGAGCGTCCTCTCTCTGTTTCAAGGATCTGAACACGACCTGCATACTGGGAGTCTTCACTAAGGTCCTCAGGTTGAGAGGGATTCTGTCCCTGATGACTACGCTCAGGACTGAACCAGAACTTAGATCTAACATCGTCTTCAAAGCTGCTGTACGTGCAGGAAATGTCCACTGATGATCCTTTGAAGGCGCAGATGCTTCTCTCAGTGTAAATCACTCTGTTGCAGGTTTGACCTCTGACACCTGAAAAATAAAAACATATATTTGGAGTGGAACAGGAGTCAAATATTTCCAATAGAGTTCAATATAAAACGCCACTAGATGTTTATGTGTTAATAGAAGTCTTTGTAGTAAACTCACACACTGGAGGAGAGGGAAAGTCCTCATATCCCTTCAAAGCACAGGAATAACTGTCTGCATTGTTCAGGTTTCTTGTATAATAAGATGTTTCTCCCTGAATTATTTGTCCGTTCTTGTACCAGATGTAGGAAGGATTATAAGATGAAGGACAACTGATATGACAAAACAGCCAGTATGATTCTGATGTGACCCGGAGATCTGGATTTGTGAAGGAACATGAATTGCATTTAAGACAAAAACTGTCAAAACACATGCATATTATTATTATTATATCCAAGACATTCATAAATAATTAACATATCATTGAAAATTGTTACTTGAGACGGACAAAGTGACGCCAGTCGAACCACCATATTTTCCATCTGGTTGGTTTGTTTGATCTGAACATGTACTGCTGAGTCGCTCTCTCTCAGGTTTCTGATTCTCAGAGTGCAGATGTTGTTTTCACAGAGATCCTCTACACGACCTGCATACTCTGAGTCTGTGGTCAGATCTACAGGTTCACCACCTTTCAGTTTAGTGAACCAGAATGTTTTCTGTACTGTGTTTTCACCATCATTCCATGTAGATGGGTATTCATAGCTGCATCTTATCTCCACTGTTGATCCTTTCGCTGCACAGATCTTAGTAGAAGTGTAAGTCACTCTCCAGCCATCCTGACCCTGAACCACTGAAACACAGAGCACATCAGAAACTATAATCAAAGTGAATCTATACATTGTTGAGAAATTGCCTGATCAATACTTTCAACAAAGAATGTAAAAATAAACATTTGACACACTTTACTGGGATAGAGCAGAAAAACTCATGTGAATTCCTTCTTAGGCACTTTAAAACCAATGATACTCTTTGACTTTGTTGTTTCTTAATCAAACCAGGTAGAACAGAAGTCTACGCAAAAAGTATGTTCAGTTTGACACGAGATAGGAAAATGCCTTCATATAAATGAACAGTGAATGATTAGCGATCACATTAATTAGAATAGTGTGTGATTCTCTGTCCAGTTCCCTCTCTGTTCGCTCTGTGGTCAGGTTGCTGCTGAGGTAAGAGTGAAAATAACAATGAATGCAGAACACTGAGGTGTGAGCAGCTTCTGTCGGATATACAGATAAGAAAAAGAAGAAGACTGCTTTTAACTCAGAGTGTGGGTCAGAGAGGAGAGAAGGAACTAGAAGGGTTTGGTGCAGAGTGGCGACATAAGAGAAGTTGAGACAGTATGAAATGACTAGTAAGAAAATATCCCTCGAAAACACTAACATTTTTATGAAAATGACAAACATGTTTTTAACCAGGCTCATCTTAAAAATACAACTTAACAAAATGTTATAACATGGTGAGGAGGGAACCGTTATGAATGAACAATATTCTCAGTTTGAAGCGTGTTAGAGTAATAAGCACACAGTTACTTTTGAGTGCAAATTACGTTGACCAATACAGGAAATACATTTTTACAAATATCCTTTACATGTAAAACTAAAAAACTACTAAAACTTGGTAACATCTACCCGTTCCAACAAAGCTACACAAAACATATATTTGGAATATTTCTGGAAAGTTTGCATTTCATCCAACCTCGATCCACTTATTCCCACATGTGACCTGATTTTACAAGTCCCACATTTTCCCAGAATCCCCTCTGTTCATGTGATGAATGTCAGTGTAGATGTACAGTACCTGACACAGAGAGCAGGAAGACAACTAATCCACTCGCTGCTGCAGTTAAACTCATAGCTGCTCCTCTCATCTCTGTGAGACTATAAAACATGTCAGATTAAATAATGTTCACAGGAGGTATACAGAATCATTACATCAATAAACTGTTTCTACTCACAGTGAAGGAGGAACGATGTGTTTAGAGATGCCTTTCCTCTGAAGCAATGAGCAGAAGACGGATATCAGGCTGTTAACAGACTACATTTACTTCCTCTTTAGACGATTAATATGCATGATGAGCCAAACCCCAGTACCACCCACTACACAATAAAGTTTTGTTGTCAAAAAATAAACTTTTCTAAGGCTTTAACTTGTTTTGCTGCCGATATCCACTAAACCAGAAAAGAGCATTCAGATTAAGAAGAGAATAACAGTTCATCTCATGAGCACTGAGGACGTCACACAGTCTGCAGGTGTAGTGAAGGAACAGGAAGGCATTAACCTGTGAAACCATGAGGCAGTGTAACTGAACAGGATGAAGAGCTACATATTAATTATAAGAGAGAATGGAAAATGACATATCATTGTTCTTGGTATTTCTTATCTCTGTGGTCAGGTTGCTTAATTTTTTTTGAGAAATGCAGAACTTTGAGACGTGGGAAACTTACATGCCTGCCAACATGAACCACTCACACATGGACTGGTAGGACAGACAATGTTTGATGATGTTGATTAGAAAACAATTGTTTCAATTACTTTGGCTTGTTTAGGTGGATCAGTTAGAAAAGCAGTGTGCAGCGGTGTCTTAAGTTTGACAGAAACTTTCAAATAAAATAAAAACTGACCTCACAGCATGCAGCTGAATTCATCACTTACTACAGTATCTGCTTGTTTAGATACCAATGGAGGTAAGAGAGGAAAACATGTTTTTGTAGTTTGGGTGAATTGACCCTTTAAAGCAGTCAGTGGAGGGAGCTCTCTGAGTGATGAAGCCTGAATGTGCCACACTTAAGATCCCCCACTAGAGGACAGTGAAACATCACATACTGAATCAGGACCCTGAAACCACATCTTTCTAACATCAAACACTGATAGATATTTTAACATTTTATGAGTAAATCTATCTAAATGTTAGCATTTTACCTGACATTAACCCCACATTAACATTAGTCATCATAGACAGCATATTAGACAAAAGGTTCACACTGGTGACCAACACCATTGACATATTGCATCAGCATCAAACTCTTTTGAATAATCAGAATCAGAAACAGGTTTATTACCAGGTTGGTTTACACGTATGAGGAATTTGACTTGGTGTCATGGTGCATAAAAACAAGAATTAAAAAAATATTTAAAATAATTAAAAATATAGTAAAATATAACAGTATTTATAACGACAATAACGACTCATAATCAAGGTGTTGCACAAGCTTTTACCAATGGACTTTTCACTATCAAGGACCAGGTCACAAGTATGGGTCAGTTAAAGATTTGTTCCAGGCAGTTTTGTACGTTAAGCTCTGAGGAATGTAAAGGTAAAACGGTAAAGACACATAAGGGATGTTGTCTGTTAGGCTGAGGACGTCTTGAAGTCCAGGCAGAGTGAGACTCATTTTAGGGGTTTTCTCTCAGGTGTGTTTCTGCCTGCTCTGAAGATGAGCCCCTGAATGAGATGAAAGTATGAACCAGATTAAAAAGAAAGAGTTGAGGGGAGACAGGAAGAGAGGATGAAGGGATGTCAAAATGAAGGGATCAATAGAAATGGGAGTGAGGGTTTTTAATGGATGACGTAGAAAGGAATGAAGGGATGAATTAATGTGGGGATGAAGGTCGGATTTATGTTGGAAAAATTATATTCGGAAAACAAATCAGAAAAAACGGAAATCATAAGATTTCTGAACACGAGCTTTGTCCTTCCCTTGTTGTAGATGAGGACTGTTGAATTGACTCTTACACACTAACACTTGGACATTTAACATCTAGCAAAGTGTTCTACTAGTGAGCTTATTTTTCATTTCAGTGTGAAGAAATCTAAACTGTACATGGAGTAAAATGTGATGCTTTTAGGTCTCTCAGCCAGGACACTGATCAGGATATTTAAAAAATATTTATTATGTTGAATTTAAAAGCCACAATTTGCGTAAGACTTATCCTAGACTTTTGTAATAACAACAACCAATTGTTTGCAAATGTTAACGGCCAGTTCAATATGATTTTATCCTGCCTCTGGGGTTGTATTATGTTTGTCAGATTTATGACTTAAAATATAAAGATCACCCGGCTGTTGAGTCATGAATACATCTTTTAAAATGAATATATCTTCAAGAATACTAGAAACTCTATTTTACATTATTCCATGGAAAATGGTAACACTACAGTACATACCTCTTCTGTTACAAACTGTTCAATTCAATTCAGAGCGATTCACCATTTCAAAAACAGCAAAATGTAACAACAATCAATAAACACAAACTGTGCACACAGTAGTAGTGAAGTGTTTTGTTTCAATACATAATACTGCTATTTCACATGAACATTAAAGGTGGGGTAGGTAAGTTTGAGAAACCGGCTCGAGATACACTTGTTGTTATATTCCATGGAATGCTCTTAACATCCCGATAGCAATGAATATCTTAATGCTTTGACAAAAAATCCATAACAAATTATCTGTGGAAGCCGTGGCGCTGTAAAAAGCACGACCAATCATCTGAGCCGGCCCGGCTAAAATAACTGGATGGCCTACCTGCCTGTCAGCCTTCCATCTGTGCACAAACTTATCTCGTGCCCTCCAGGAAGTGGCATGGGACTGTGTATTTTCAAATTCTAGCGCACTCGAGCTGGTTTCTCCAAAATGACCTACCCCACCTTTAAGAAGAATCCAGATCAAAAATGATATTGTAATTTCATTGTAATTGTTTCCACTTACACTGTGGAGTGAACTTACAAACTGAAGGAGAACGATTCAAAAGCCCGTCTATTGCACAGGAATAGCTGTTTGAAAAACCATAGTATACTGAATAAGATATTCCTGTCTGGATTTTCTTTCCGTTCTTGTACCAGATGTAAGAAGGATAACCACGGATAGGACAACTGCTCTGACACTTCAGCTCTGCCCTGGTATCATACAATCTGCGCACCTGCACCTGGAGATCTGGATTTGTGAGGAAGTAACAGGAATAGTGTATTAGACCAAACTCACAGCATAAATGCCAATTAACATATTTATATCTAGACAATATTCTTTATAAAAGTAATCAAAACATGAATTCATTTTTTACCTGGCACAGACAAAGTGACTCCAGATAAACCATTATATCTTCCATCCTCATGGTTGGTTTCAAACCTGAACATGTACTCAGCTGAGTCGCTCTCTCTCAGGTTTCTGATTCTCAGAGTGCAGATGTTGTTTCCACAGTGATCCTCTACACGACCTGCATACTCTGAGTCTGTGGTCAGATCTACAGGTTCACCATCTTTCAGTTTAGTAAACCAGAATGTTTTCTCAACTGTGATAACATGATATTTCCATATGGGTGGGTACGTGTAGGTGCAGCTTATTTCCACTGTTGATCCTCTAAAGACACAGATCTCAGTAGAAGTGTAAGTCACTGCCCAGCCATTCTGACCTTGTACAACTGTAACACAGAACATCAATCAAAATGAATGACTAAGTTAAGAATCAGTTAATGAGACAGGCTGGATCATACTACCAATATGATTTGGAGGAATATAAGCTTCACGATGCCTAAAATCCCTAAAATGCAGTAATCATTGTCTACAAAGTTCCTCATCGTGAATCTAACTAGTTCCATTGCTACGCCGATGATACACAAGTCTACATTTCCACCAAACCCAACATTGCCCTCCCCCCACCTCTCTCACCAACTGCCTCCAGGACATCAGGAGCTGGATGAGCAGGAACATCCGGAAACTCAATGGCAGCAAAACCAAAGCCCTGCTCGTTGGCACCAAATCCAACCTCTCCAAAGCTCCAACCTCCCCTGCCTCCAACCTCATCATTGAGAGTTTCTCCGTTCCCTTCTCCAGCCAAGTCAAGAGCCTTGGTGTCATCCTGGACAGCTCCCTCTCATTTGCACCTCACATAAATAACATCACCCGGACTGCCTTCTTCCAGAAATATCTCCAGACTCCGCCAATCCCTGTCTCAATCAAACACTGAAGTCCTGGTTCACGCATTCGTCACATCCCGGGTCGACTACTGTAATGCCATCCTCTCAGGCATTCCCACCAAACTCATCAATAAACTTCAAATCAAATTCAAACAGAACTCTAAAGCCTGGATCATCACCCGCACTAAATCCTCTGAACACATCACCCCCATCCTCATCCAACTGTATTGGCTCCCTGTCCAGTCCCGGATCAACTTCAAAAACCTCCTGCTCACCAACAAAGCCCTCCATAACCTGCCCGCCCTCTCCTTCAGGAGTACACCCCCTCTCGCTCCTCCGCTCATCCTCTGCTGGTCTGCTAACTGTTCCAACCCCACGCCTCGTCACTATGGCTGCTCGGGCTTTTAGCTGCACTGCTCCCAGACTCTGGAACTCCCTCCCCCCACACATCCGACAGTCTGACACAATCACCACATTCAAGACCCTCCTCAAAACCTACCTTTTTTCAAATAAGCCTACTCACAGTAGTGCTTGCTATCTTCTGTTTCCCTGAATAACCTGTCCCTATCATTTGTGTCCACTTTAATTGTCTTCTCAATGATGTTATGTTTGTGTTTTTATCCTGTTCTGTTGCTTTTACCTCTTAGAATATTTAAGAAATTGTACGGTGTCCTTGGGTGTCATGAAAGGCGCCTTAAGTAAAATGTATTATTATTATTATTATTGTACGTTTATTGAGAAGAAACTCAAACTTATTTTGCATGCAAAAATGAAAATAATCATGGTCTCAGCTTCACAAATGGGAATGTTTACACTTGTGAAAAACAATACAAACCTTAAACTTGAAAATCCCATGTGAAGCTATTCTGAAAAAGTATGGTAAATGGTCCTACAATTCATTTATCCACCTGACTCAGATTTCATCATTCGGGTCCTCCACAACTTCCACTGGCTCCCAGTAAATACTACTCACCACCTGCGAATCCCGAAATAACCTGGTCTCTCCCTATCTCTCGGACCTCCCCCACCATCCATCCCTACCAGTTGGCTAAGGTCTGCAGGTGCAAACACCCTAAAGACCACCAAGACTCTGGAAGCTTGGGACCACCAGGCCTTCTCTGTTGCTGCATCCCTCTGGAACGCCCTCCCAGCCGTATCAAACAACCACCCTATCATCATCACACCTCTTTAGAGTTCCAATAAAACTCCCATCCACAACGTCATAACTCTGCCAATCTTACTACTTTCTGTTGTCTCTTTGTATGTTCTCCAAATTAATTTCACTAATCTAGGCCTATGTATGTTTGCTGTATGCTTGTATGGGATGTTTTGTAAAGTGTCAGAGTGTTTAGAAAAGCTACAATTATTACATTGAAAATGTGGATGTACATTACCTACATAGAGAGAAGGAAGACAACAAATCCACTCGCTGTTAAACTCATAGCTGCTCCTCTCGTCTCCGTGTGGCTTCAGTGACAAATAACAAAGAAGTTGATTGATGTCCACAAGAAACCCTCTACATGAAAAGAAAGGGAGTTTACACGAACCTTAACGCCCCTCTGTGGGCTTGAAGGTAGGAAGGACACAGAAAGCAGGGGGTTTAAAACACCACTTCCTTCCTCTTCACATTATTGCTTTACATGGTTTGTTGTTTCGCAGAAAGAGACCAGTTTGTGTTAACAGACCACCTCTCCTCACTGACAAGAGAACACACATCCTAATGTCTTCCTTTATTATAAAAGCAGCCAAATTCAAGATCTAAAACCATGTTCTGTGAATAAATCTCAACAATGCAAATTAAACAAACTACTAATGCAAATTAACATCACTTGATATTATTATGAAACTGCCTGGAGAGTTTCATAATGTGAACAGAAAGTCACATCACAACATGTTTCATTGAGGTATAGCTTGGGTTTTACCTTTGATAACATTCATTCAAGCCAGACTCAAACCAGACTACAACATGCAGCACAGACTGAAGCTTAGCTCTCAGTATCTCTGTCATGAAGAGCAGGACTGTTGCTGTGCTGTGGACTCACACACTTCACTCATTCACACACTTCACTCACTCACACACTTCACTCACTCACACACTTCACTCACTCACACACTTCACTCACTCACACACTTCTCTCTCTCAGTGTGACAGTCTCCCTTCACTGTGTTCTTTATACCTTCTGATGTATCCTCAAACTCTGCAGCTTGTTTTGTTTTATGTTGTTTCCAGTGTTTTTATTTCAAGCGAACACGTGCAATATTCTATTTTGAAACGACAGATTAGTGACACTAATGATAGCATTAGTGTCACTAATGCTATCATTAGCATTAGTGTCACTAATGCTATCATTAGCATTAGTGACACTAATGCATGATAGCATTAGTGACACTAATGCTAATGATAGCATTAGTGTCACTAATCTGTCGTTTCAAAATAGAATAATTGCACGTGTTCGCTTGAAATAAAAACACTGGAAACAACATAAAACAAAACAAGCTGCAGAGTTTGAGGATACATCAGAAGTATAAAGAACACAGTGAAGGGAGACTGTCACACTGAGAGAGAGAAGTGTGTGAGTGAGTGAAGTGTGTGAGTGAGTGAAGTGTGTGAGTGAGTGAAGTGTGTGAGTGAGTGAAGTGTGTGAGTGAGTGAAGTGTGTGAGTCCACAGCACAGCAACAGTCCTGCTCTTCATGACAGAGATACTGAGAGCTAAGCTTCAGTCTGTGCTGCATGTTGTAGTCTGGTTTGAGTCTGGCTTGAATGAATGTTATCAAAGGTAAAACCCAAGCTATACCTCAATGAAACATGTTGTGATGTGACTTTCTGTTCACATTATGAAACTCTCCAGGCAGTTTCATAATAATATCAAGTGATGTTAATTTGCATTAGTAGTTTGTTTAATTTGCATTGTTGAGATTTATTCACAGAACATGGTTTTAGATCTTGAATTTGGCTGCTTTTATAATAAAGGAAGACATTAGGATGTGTTCTCTTGTCAGTGAGGAGAGGTGGTCTGTTAACACAAACTGGTCTCTTTCTGCGAAACAACAAACCATGTAAAGCAATAATGTGAAGAGGAAGGAAGTGGTGTTTTAAACCCCCTGCTTTCTGTGTCCTTCCTACCTTCAAGCCCACAGAGGGGCGTTAAGGTTCGTGTAAACTCCCTTTCTTTTCATGTAGAGGGTTTCTTGTGGACATCAATCAACTTCTTTGTTATTTTGTCACTGAAGCCACACGGAGACGAGAGGAGCAGCTATGAGTTTAACAGCGAGTGGATTTGTTGTCTTCCTTCTCTCTATGCCAGGTAATGTACATCCACATTTTCAATGTAATAATTGTAGCTTTTCTAAACACTCTGACACTTTACAAAAACATCCCATACAAGCATACAGCAAACATACATAGGCCTAGATTAGTGAAATTAATTTGGAGAAAATACAAAGAGACAACAGAAAGTAGTAAGATTGGCAGAGTTATGACGTTGTGGATGGGAGTTTTATTGGAACTCTAAAGAGGTGTGATGATGATAGGGTGGTTGTTTGATACGGCTGGGGAGGGCGTTCCAGAGGGAGGATGCAGCAACAGAGAAGGCCTGGTGGTCCCAAGCTTCCAGAGTCTTGGTGGTCTTTAGGGTGTTTGCACCTGCAGACCTTAGCCAACTGGTAGGGATGGATGGTGGGGGAGGTCCGAGAGATAGGGAGAGACCAGGTTATTTCGGGATTCGCAGGTGGTGAGTAGTATTTACTGGGAGCCAGTGGAAGTTGTGGAGGACCCGAATGATGAAATCTGAGTCAGGTGGATAAATGAATTGTAGGACCATTTACCATACTTTTTCAGAATAGCTTCACATGGGATTTTCAAGTTTAAGGTTTGTATTGTTTTTCACAAGTGTAAACATTCCCATTTGTGAAGCTGAGACCATGATTATTTTCATTTTTGCATGCAAAATAAGTTTGAGTTTCTTCTCAATAAACGTACAATAATAATAATAATAATACATTTTACTTAAGGCGCCTTTCATGACACCCAAGGACACCGTACAATTTCTTAAATATTCTAAGAGGTAAAAGCAACAGAACAGGATAAAAACACAAACATAACATCATTGAGAAGACAATTAAAGTGGACACAAATGATAGGGACAGGTTATTCAGGGGAAACAGAAGATAGCAAGCACTACTGTGAGTAGGCTTATTTGAAAAAAGGTAGGTTTTGAGGAGGGTCTTGAATGTGGTGATTGTGTCAGACTGTCGGATGTGGGGGGAGGGAGTTCCAGAGTCTGGGAGCAGTGCAGCTAAAAGCCCGAGCACCCATGGTGACGAGGCGTGGGGTTGGAACAGTTAGCAGACCAGCAGAGGATGAGCGGGAGGGGGTGTACTCCTGAAGGAGAGGGCGGGCAGGTTATGGAGGGCTTTGTTGGTGAGCAGGAGGTTTTTGAAGTTGATCCGGGTCTGGACAGGGAGCCAATACATTGGATGAGGATGGGGGTGATGTGTTCAGAGGATTTAGTGCGGGTGATGATCCAGGCTTTAGAGTTCTGTTTGAATTTGATTTGAAGTTTATTGATGAGTTTGTGGGAATGCCTGAGAGGATGGCATTACAGTAGTCGACCCGGGATGTGACGAATGCGTGAACCAGGACTTCAGTGTTTGATTGAGACAGGGATTGGCGGAGTCTGGAGATATTTCTGGAAGAAGGCAGTCCGGGTGATGTTATTTATGTGAGGTGCAAATGAGAGGGAGCTGTCCAGGATGACACCAAGGCTCTTGACTTGGCTGGAGAAGGGAACGGAGAAACTCTCAATGATGAGGTTGGAGGCAGGGGAGGTTGGAGCTTTGGAGAGGTTGGATTTGGTGCCAACGAGCAGGGCTTTGGTTTTGCTGCCATTGAGTTTCCGGATGTTCCTGCTCATCCAGCTCCTGATGTCCTGGAGGCAGTTGGTGAGAGAGGTCGGGGGGAGGGCAATGTTGGGTTTGGTGGAAATGTAGACTTGTGTATCATCGGCGTAGCAATGGAACTTGTTAGATTCACGATGAGGAACTTTGTAGACAATGATTACTGCATTTTAGGGATTTTAGGCATCGTGAAGCTTATATTCCTCCAAATCATATTGGTAGTATGATCCAGCCTGTCTCATTAACTGATTCTTAACTTAGTCATTCATTTTGATTGATGTTCTGTGTTACAGTTGTACAAGGTCAGAATGGCTGGGCAGTGACTTACACTTCTACTGAGATCTGTGTCTTTAGAGGATCAACAGTGGAAATAAGCTGCACCTACACGTACCCACCCATATGGAAATATCATGTTATCACAGTTATGAAAACATTCTGGTTCACTAAACTGAAAGGTGGTGAACCTGTAGATCTGACCACAGACTCAGAGTATGCAGGTCGTGTAGAGGATCACTGTGGAAACAACATCTGCACTCTGAGAATCAGAAACCTGAGAGAGAGCGACTCAGCTGAGTACATGTTCAGGTTTGAAACCAACCATGAGGATGGAAGATATAATGGTTTATCTGGAGTCACTTTGTCTGTGCCAGGTAAAAAATGAATTCATGTTTTGATTACTTTTTATAAAGAATATTGTCTAGATATAAATATGTTAATTGGCATTTATGCTGTGAGTTTGGTCTAATACACTATTCCTGTTACTTCCTCACAAATCCAGATCTCCAGGTGCAGGTGCGCAGATTGTATGATACCAGGGCAGAGCTGAAGTGTCAGAGCAGTTGTCCTATCCCTGGTTATCCTTCTTACATCTGGTACAAGAACGGAAAGAAAATCCAGACAGGAATATCTTATTCAGTATACTATGGTTTTTCAAACAGCTATTCCTGTGCAATAGACGGGCTTTTGAATCGTTCTCCTTCAGTTTGTAAGTTCACTCCACAGTGTAAGTGGAAACAATTACAATGAAATTACAATATCATTTTTGATCTGGATTCTTCTTAAAGGTGGGGTAGGTCATTTTGGAGAAACCAGCTCGAGTGCGCTAGAATTTGAAAATACACAGTCCCATGCCACTTCCTGGAGGGCACGAGATAAGTTTGTGCACAGATGGAAGGCTGACAGGCAGGTAGGCCATCCAGTTATTTTAGCCGGGCCGGCTCAGATGATTGGTCGTGCTTTTTACAGCGCCACGGCTTCCACAGATGAAAATTTGTTATGGATTTTTTGTCAAAGCATTTAAGATATTCATTGCTATCGGGATGTTAAGAGCATTCCATGGAATATAACAACAAGTGTATCTCGAGCCGGTTTCTCAAACTTACCTACCCCACCTTTAATGTTCATGTGAAATAGCAGTATTATGTATTGAAACAAAACACTTCACTACTACTGTGTGCACAGTTTGTGTTTATTGATTGTTGTTACATTTTGCTGTTTTTGAAATGGTGAATCGCTCTGAATTGAATTGAACAGTTTGTAACAGAAGAGGTATGTACTGTAGTGTTACCATTTTCCATGGAATAATGTAAAATAGAGTTTCTAGTATTCTTGAAGATATATTCATTTTAAAAGATGTATTCATGACTCAACAGCCGGGTGATCTTTATATTTTAAGTCATAAATCTGACAAACATAATACAACCCCAGAGGCAGGATAAAATCATATTGAACTGGCCGTTAACATTTGCAAACAATTGGTTGTTGTTATTACAAAAGTCTAGGATAAGTCTTACGCAAATTGTGGCTTTTAAATTCAACATAATAAATATTTTTTAAATATCCTGATCAGTGTCCTGGCTGAGAGACCTAAAAGCATCACATTTTACTCCATGTACAGTTTAGATTTCTTCACACTGAAATGAAAAATAAGCTCACTAGTAGAACACTTTGCTAGATGTTAAATGTCCAAGTGTTAGTGTGTAAGAGTCAATTCAACAGTCCTCATCTACAACAAGGGAAGGACAAAGCTCGTGTTCAGAAATCTTATGATTTCCGTTTTTTCTGATTGTTTTCCGAATATAATTTTTCCAACATAAATCCGACCTTCATCCCCACATTAATTCATCCCTTCATTCCTTTCTACGTCATCCATTAAAAACCCTCACTCCCATTTCTATTGATCCCTTCATTTTGACATCCCTTCATCCTCTCTTCCTGTCTCCCCTCAACTCTTTCTTTTTAATCTGGTTCATACTTTCATCTCATTCAGGGGCTCATCTTCAGAGCAGGCAGAAACACACCTGAGAGAAAACCCCTAAAATGAGTCTCACTCTGCCTGGACTTCAAGACGTCCTCAGCCTAACAGACAACATCCCTTATGTGTCTTTACCGTTTTACCTTTACATTCCTCAGAGCTTAACGTACAAAACTGCCTGGAACAAATCTTTAACTGACCCATACTTGTGACCTGGTCCTTGATAGTGAAAAGTCCATTGGTAAAAGCTTGTGCAACACCTTGATTATGAGTCGTTATTGTCGTTATAAATACTGTTATATTTTACTATATTTTTAATTATTTTAAATATTTTTTTAATTCTTGTTTTTATGCACCATGACACCAAGTCAAATTCCTCATACGTGTAAACCAACCTGGTAATAAACCTGTTTCTGATTCTGATTATTCAAAAGAGTTTGATGCTGATGCAATATGTCAATGGTGTTGGTCACCAGTGTGAACCTTTTGTCTAATATGCTGTCTATGATGACTAATGTTAATGTGGGGTTAATGTCAGGTAAAATGCTAACATTTAGATAGATTTACTCATAAAATGTTAAAATATCTATCAGTGTTTGATGTTAGAAAGATGTGGTTTCAGGGTCCTGATTCAGTATGTGATGTTTCACTGTCCTCTAGTGGGGGATCTTAAGTGTGGCACATTCAGGCTTCATCACTCAGAGACCCTCCACTGACTGCTTTAAAGGGTCAATTCACCCAAACTACAAAAACATGTTTCCTCTCTTACCTCCATTGGTATCTAAACAAGCAGATACTGTAGTAAGTGATGAATTCAGCTGCATGCTGTGAGGTCAGTTTTTATTTTATTTGAAAGTTTCTGTCAAACTTAAGACACCGCTGCACACTGCTTTTCTAACTGATCCACCTAAACAAGCCAAAGTAATTGAAACAATTGTTTTCTAATCAACATCATCTCAAACATTGTCTGTCCTACCAGTCCATGTGTGAGTGGTTCATGTTGGCAGGCATGTAGGTTTCCCACGTCTCAAAGTTCTGCATTTCTCAAAAAAAATTAAGCAACCTGACCACAGAGATAAGAAATACCAAGAACAATGATATGTCATTTTCCATTCTCTCTTATAATTAATATGTAGCTCTTCATCCTGTTCAGTTACACTGCCTCATGGTTTCACAGGTTAATGCCTTCCTGTTCCTTCACTACACCTGCAGACTGTGTGACGTCCTCAGTGCTCATGGAGATGAACTGTTATTCTCTTCTTAATCTGAATGCTCTTTTCTGGTTTAGTGGATATCGGCAGCAAAACAAGTTAAAGCCAGTTTAGTTTTATTATTTTTGACAACAAAACTTTATTGTGTAGTGGGTGGTACTGGGGTTTGGCTCATCATGCATATTAATCGTCTAAAGAGGAAGTAAATGTAGTCTGTTAACAGCCTGATATCCGTCTTCTGCTCATTGCTTCAGAGGAAAGGCATCTCTAAACACATCGTTCCTCCTTCACTGTGAGTAGAAACAGTTTATTGATGTAATGATTCTGTATACCTCCTGTGAACATTATTTAATCTGACATGTTTTATAGTCTCACAGAGATGAGAGGAGCAGCTATGAGTCTAACTGCAGCAGCAAGTGGATTAGTTGTCTTCCTTCTCTCTGTGTCAGGTACTGTACATCTACACTTACATTCATCACATGAACAGAGGGGATTCTGGGAAAAAGTGGGACTTGTAAAATCAGGTCACATGTGGGAATAAGTGGATCGAGGTTGGATGAAATGCAAACTTTCCAGAAATATTCCAAATATATGTTTTGTGTAGCTTTGTTGGAACGGGTAGATGTTACCAAGTTTTAGTAGTTTTTTAGTTTTACATGTAAAGGATATTTGTAAAAATGTCTTTCCTGTATTGGTCAACGTAATTTGCACTCAAAAGTAACTGTGTGCTTATTACTCTAACACGCTTCAAACTGAGAATATTGTTCATTCATAACGGTTCCCTCCTCACCATGTTATAACATTTTGTTAAGTTGTATTTTTAAGATGAGCCTGGTTAAAAACATGTTTGTCATTTTCATAAAAATGTTAGTGTTTTCGAGGGATATTTTCTTACTAGTCATTTCATACTGTCTCAACTTCTCTTATGTCGCCACTCTGCACCAAACCCTTCTAGTTCCTTCTCTCTCTCTGACCCACACCTGAGTTAAAAGCAGTCTTCTTCTTTTTCTTATCTGTATATCCGACAGAAGCTGCTCACACCTCAGTGTTCTGCATTCATTGTTATTTTCACTCTTACCTCAGCAGCAACCTGACCACAGAGCGAACAGAGAGGGAACTGGACAGAGAATCACACACTATTCTAATTAATGTGATCGCTAATCATTCACTGTTCATTTATATGAAGGCATTTTCCTATCTCGTGTCAAACTGAACATACACTTTTTGCGTAGACTTCTGTTCTACCTGGTTTGATTAAGAAACAACAAAGTCAAAGAGTATCATTGGTTTTAAAGTGCCTAAGAAGGAATTCACATGAGTTTTTTCTGCTCTATCCCAGTAAAGTGTGTCAAATGTTTATTTTTACATTCTTTGTTGAAAGTACTGTTCAGGCAATTTCTCAACAATGTATAGATTCACTTTGATTCTAGTTTCTGATGTGCTCTGTGTTTCAGTGGTTCAGGGTCAGGATGGCTGGAGAGTGACTTACACTTCTACTAAGATCTGTGCAGCGAAAGGATCAACAGTGGAGATAAGCTGCAGCTACAAATACCCATCTACATGGAATGATGGTGAAAACACAGTACAGAAAACATTCTGGTTCACTAAACTGAAAGGTGGTGAACCTGTAGATCTGACCACAGACTCAGAGTATGCAGGTCGTGTAGAGGATCTCTGTGAAAACAACATCTGCACTCTGAGAATCAGAAACCTGAGAGAGAGCGACTCAGCTCAGTACATGTTCAGGATCAAAACAAACCAACCAGATGGAAAATATGGTGGTTCGACTGGCGTCACTTTGTCCGTCTCAAGTAACAATTTTCAATGATATGTTAATTATTTATGAATGTCTTGGATATAATAATAATAATATGCATGTGTTTTGACAGTTTTTGTCTTAAATGCAATTCATGTTCCTTCACAAATCCAGATCTCCGGGTCACATCAGAATCATACTGGCTGTTTTGTCATATCAGTTGTCCTTCATCTTATAATCCTTCCTACATCTGGTACAAGAACGGACAAATAATTCAGGGAGAAACATCTTATTATACAAGAAACCTGAACAATGCAGACAGTTATTCCTGTGCTTTGAAGGGATATGAGGACTTTCCCTCTCCTCCAGTGTGTGAGTTTACTACAAAGACTTCTATTAACACATAAACATCTAGTGGCGTTTTATATTGAACTCTATTGGAAATATTTGACTCCTGTTCCACTCAAATATATGTTTTTATTTTTCAGGTGTCAGAGGTCAAACCTGCAACAGAGTGATTTACACTGAGAGAAGCATCTGCGCCTTCAAAGGATCATCAGTGGACATTTCCTGCACGTACAGCAGCTTTGAAGACGATGTTAGATCTAAGTTCTGGTTCAGTCCTGAGCGTAGTCATCAGGGACAGAATCCCTCTCAACCTGAGGACCTTAGTGAAGACTCCCAGTATGCAGGTCGTGTTCAGATCCTTGAAACAGAGAGAGGACGCTCCACTCTGAGGATCTCTGACCTGAGAGACTCAGATTCAGCTCAGTATCTCTTCAAATTCAAAACACCAAGCTTTGAATGGAGGAGTGATTTACCTGGTACAAGTCTGACTGTCACAGGTACTGATCAACACTCACTGATGTAAATCAGTACACCTACAAATACTGACCTACTTTCAGACCTTTTGCCTTACTATTGTTTCTTGTTCTAATGTCCAGCTCTCCAGGTGCAGGTGATCAGAACAAAGGTCTACAACTATTCTACTGAGGCAGAGCTGAAGTGTCACAGCAGCTGCAGTCCAGCTGGTTCTCTGAACTACGTCTGGTTCAAGAACGGAGAGAAAATCGCATCCTTGAATACATCTTTTATAAAGGCTGGTTTCAGCCCAGAGACAACATCTCTTGTGCTTTGGAAGGACATGAGGACTTTCCCCTCCTCCAGTGTGTGAGTTTACTCTTACACACATACACTGACATTACAATACACCTGATCAAATTACAATATAGATGACTAGGGATAGTTTCAAAATAAATTATAAAATAGTCAATCATGCGTCATAAAAAAATATAATCTTTAACATGAATGTTATCTTCCAGATCCTCCAAAGCTCCCTCTGTGTCAGTGAGTCCCTCTGCTGAGATAGAGGAGGGCAGTTCAGTGACTCTGACCTGTAGCAGTGATGCTAACCCAGCAGCTAACTACACCTGGTACAAGAAGAATGGAAATCAGAAACTTCCTCCTCTCACTAAAGAACCAAAGCTTTCTTCAGCTCCATCCAGGTTTCTGACTCTGGACAGTATTTCTGTGCAGCTGAGAACGAGCTGGGGAAACGGACATCTGAAATGATCTCTGTTGATGTGAAATGTGAGGAAATACAGTTTAACAATTGTAATTGTCATTTTTTAATCACTTGAAAAGGGTCTTTCAGGGTTCTCATACTTACTTCAATTTCACATTCTGCTAATTTTGAGGCCCTTGATGGAGAGAAGTTTTCCTGATGAGCTGGGTGCAATCTTTTCATTAATCGTGCAAACTAATCTCCTCCAGATGGTCCAAAGCCTCCCTCTGTGTCAGTGAGTCCCTCTGCTGAGATAGAGGAGGGCAGTTCAGTGACTCTGACCTGTAGCAGTGATGCTAACCCAGCAGCTAACTACACCTGGTACAAGGAGGATGAAGACTCTCCAAAAGCTTCAGGACAGATCTTCACCATCACTGACTTCAGAGCTGAACACAATGGGAGTTATTCCTGTGGAGCCAGAACAAGTTAGGACGTAGTAACTCCACCTTAACTCTGATTGTTGTGGCAGGTAAGTTCTCTACATTCACCAGACCTGATTCACTTTGTAATCTGAAGCAACCCAAGCATATTCAAAATGTCAGTGTTCAGGGAGGAACCTCCATGGAGTCAGAGGTGGATCACACTGACAATGTGATTTATCAATCTATAGTTAGAAGTATCACATATGTGTTCATGTTTCTAGGGAGTTCAAGAATGAAAGTGAATATCATCAGGACAACTCTGGGGGTCTTGATTCTGATTCTTGCACTTCTCCTGAGTCTTTGGATGAGGTACAACAATATAAATTCATCAGTTTAAACATCCTTCTACCATCTTTTAGTTTACTGTTATGAAATAAAATCTGTATTTGTTGTTGCCCTTAATCCAGGAAGAAGAAAGCTCTGCGCTCCACCACTGAAGCACATGAACCTGAAGAGATAGAGGTGAGAGAGAGCGGACCTGTTGACAACATTTCCCCTTCGTCAAAGCTATGCTGTGGCTCATAAATGCAATGTGAAGAGAACTTGTGATTAAAGACAACTTCCTGAGTTGAAACCAGAAATGAATTTAGCCAAGAAATAATTGGCATCAACTTTAGAATATGAATTTTTTTTATAAAATCTTAAAGTATATGCGGGTTTCATGAATGAGGGTCTAATTTTGTCTTCTCTCTTCATCAGTTGGACTCTGATCCTGAGTATGAGAACGACTCACACACTGCAGCACAGACAGAAGACACAGAGGAGCAGGAAGACATGGTGTGAAGTCCAGTCAGGTTAGAGCCTCCTGCATCAGATCAAACAGGCCCACTCCACATTTAGAGTCACAGTTCCAGCTGTAACTTTACACAAAGTCTCTGTGATTTTCTTCAGATGCTCACCTGATGGAAACAAAGAAGAAGGACGTTGAAATGTCCCTGAGGAGAGCGAGGCTGTGCAGGATGTGTGCAAAGTGGATATATTCACGTTCAACTCTTAAAGTTTTTATAGTCAGTTTTCAGTAGCAGCAGCTTGTAGGTTTAGAGAATGAGCTGCTGGCAGCTTGAAGTGAATCATGTCGAGGTGTCAAACATGATTTATCGTTAAGACCAGCCGATGGTCAGGTGCTCTATATTACTGCTTCAACTATGTGTACATGCTTATTTGTTATATGCAGAGTTGTTGATATTACAAAAGTCTCGTCAAATTGTTTTTTTAAATTCCACATAATAAATAACTTTGAAAAACCCTCTTCAGTGTCTTGGTTAATAACTCTCCTGCTGACAGAGCCAATTAAGTCTATTTAAAACAGAGAGAGCCTAAAAACATCACATTTCACTCCATGTACAGTTTAGATTTCCACACCATGAAACATAAGCTCACTAGAAGACCTTGTTAGATATTACTGTGTAAGATTCAAATCAGAATAAATCAACAGCCAGCTCTACAACAAGTGAAGGACCATCGGACGAGTGTTTGGAAAAGATCACCTTCAAAAATCTCTAGATTTCAGATTTTCTGTTTCACTTTTCATAAATGTTCGGTATATAATGTTTCATTATTAGCTAGCGATACAAAACAAGGCTAATAAATGTTGCTTTTGTATATCTCCCATATTGTCACTAGGTGGTGATGTGTCGCTATAGGAAGGAAAGGAGCCACAGTGTTCATAATGATCTGGGATGTTTCTGATATGAAGATCCACAGACAGAGTTTTCATCTGAGAATCAATTTAAATTATTTGCCTTTGGAAAATGCTGATAGTCATATTTTAAAACCACCCTCCCTTTCTCTTCCATCCCCCAACGCTTTATCCTCAATCCTTCATCCCAATAACCATTCATCCTTTCCCTTGACCTTTCATTCGTTAATGTTTCCTTTTCCTTCACTCCTCTATTCATACATCATACAGCTTCTCTTTCTGTCTCCCCTCATCTATTTCAAATGATATGTACTTTCTGGGCGCTTTTATTCAGACCAGACAAAAAACGCCTCAGACGAAATTCCCATCCACTAAGAGACCAAGCGCTCTCCTGGCTGGCTCTCCATTTAATGTTGGAGTTGTAAAAATCCATGTTTGGTCCATAATATGAACACGGACCTCCTCACCAACATTGTTATCTTTACAGTCTGTTCAGGGTCAAAAAAGTGTCCTGGAAACGGAGTTCAGAGTTTGATGCATAGAGGTCTGGAAGTGTTGAAGGTCCTGCCACACCTTTTCATCTACTAAACATGGGCAGTACCCCTGTAACTTGACCACAGGTGCACTCAAGTTGGAGTCATATGTGTCTCATAGCCACAAATAAGGTGAGAATATAGTATAGAATATACAGAGCACTTCTATAAGGAAAGTTCACTAAACCCACCACTCCTATATCCTGCCTGGATTACAGTAGGTCCTCCAGACCAGCCTTACCCCTTCCTCTTACATTTCCTCAGTGCTCAATGAACAAAAATACCTGTACTAAAAGTTGAACTGACATGTTGTTGAGGAGTGGTCCATGCTGGAGAAAAGTCCATTTTGAAAAGCTTGTGCAACGCCCTGATTATGAGTCGTCATTCAAGTAAAACCCGTTTTAAAGAGTTGCTTTCCAATTAGTCAAAGATGTTGGTCGTCGGTGTGAAGTGTAGGTCTAATATACAGTAAATTAATCTAATGTTAAAAGACTCAAATGGCAATAGGTTTCACTCATTTCATTTTTGAAAACAGAAGATGCATTTAAATGTGCCAAACAATCACTGATGGATGTTAGAATGTGTCTCAGGGTCCTGATTCAGTATCTGATGTTTCACTGTCCTCTAGTGGGGGATCTTAAGTGAGACACATTCAGGCTCCATCACTCTGAGAGCTCCCTCCACTGTCTGCTTTAAAGGGTCATTCACCCAAACTAAAACTTATTTCCCCCTTTGTGACGGTCTGTCTTTTTTCCTGTCTTATGTCTGTGTCTGCTTCCTGTCTCTGTGTTTTCCCTCCTTTTTGATTCTGTTAACCGGGTACCATTGGTTTTTCCTGCCTGCCCAACACAGTCTCACTCCCTGAACGTCCAGGAGCGACGCTTGGTCAGGGTCCTATGGCGTGCAGTTGTGACGCGCCGAGTCTCCTTCAGCTTCATAAACGGACGCAAAGAGCTTTCAACTGATTGCAATGTATTCCCATCGGCGGCGGTATTTGACGCTCAGGGAAGCACCGCATCGGTCCATGTCGGCGGCACTTAAAGGCAATGTGAGCGTCCATTCCCATTGGATAACGAGGATTTTACACCCGGAAGTAAGTATTTCTTTACTGTCGATTGATTTTACAGTGATATCTGCACTACTCATCAACTCAAACACACCAGATTATCCTTGTTAATTACACAACATTGATTGGTTTAAATTGTGTACAATGCTTTTGTATTTTTCCCCTTCGATCCGGAGAAGCAAATATTTTTTCCGAGTTTGTGACAAACTGTAAAGTATTAACCCATCACTGCACCCTGTATGCAAGGGCTGGTTTGCCTTCGCTCACTGTACGGAGGCTCAGTCACTGGTACATGTTTATATACAAAGCCATGTTAGGGAAACTTCCATCCTACATCTGCTCCCTGATCTCACGGCGAATTGTAAGCGGCTACTGCCTGAGATCGCATGCTGTGGTTTTATTAAATGTGCCAGCTGCTAGGACTGTCTTAGGGAAGATAGCTTTTAGATGCGCAGCTCCTCTGTCTTGGAACAGTCTGCAATTGAAATGGAAACTGAGCAATCTGGTGCCACTAAATGTTTTTAAAGCTCGGTTGGATGCTATCAATCGGATGCTGTTGGTACCTGTTCATGTGGATAGTTCTGTAAATTGTAATCCCTGTATTGATGCTGTATGATGTCCTTCTTGTTGTTCTGTTGTTTTCTGTTTTTCTGTTTCATGTGGAACCTACTTGAGCAGGTTGAAAAAGAGATCAATGATCTCAATGGGATACACCTGGATAAATAAAGGTTTGAAATGAAATGAAAATATATAGAAATATACTTCAAACACTTTTGACATTGGGTAATATAAACAATCTGCCATTGGATCTTAGAACAGAAAACTTAAATGTGGTAACACTGTTCATGTTTTCCTGTTTTATGGTTTTGTGATCTAACTCTTACTGGTTGGTCATTTTATGTTTTTATTTATACTCTTTGTTATTTCTATGTATATTGTCTTTCTCTGTAAATCAATCTGGGCTGCATCCTCCATGAAAGGTGCGTTATAAATACAGTTTATTATTATTAATATTACAATTGTGCAAAGTTGCTGTTGTGCAAATTGTTCTGTGTTTTAAAAAAGAAGACTCAGGCTAACGTTACTCAAACTACAGCATAAGCTAGGTAAGCATTTCTTCTTGTAACATAAAAACAAATGCACATACATTTATGGATTTGACCAAAATAAGAGCGTTTTCGGATCACATGTTTTCTAACAGTGCATTATTTACAGTCACATTAGCTCGTTTTACTGAATCATGTTCAACCCACAGCAGTTATTCAGGTGACACTCACTTCTTTATCCGACTGGAAGCGAGTTTGCTTCAGGGTAATGACATGTTGAAGTCCTGGTGCTTCAAATCATGAGTTAATAAGAAGTTTATTCCGGATTTTTAACCATCAACAGCTTCTTCCGTTCATTTATCCACCATGTTTGAGAGTAAGCGCAATGCACGCTGGGAACACAGACTCCTTTCAAAATAAAAGCACTTCCTCTTCTTCTTCTTTGGTGTTTTACGGCTGTTTGCTTCCACGGTGTTGCATCACTGCCTCCCTCTGGATTTCACTGTTTCTCTCACTTTTATAAAGTCTTTCCACCAGACCAGACATTCTTAAAGAACGTGCTTTCTCCACAATCTATTGACATGTATTTAGACTTTATGCACTACTTCTTATTTTATTTTGTATTTTATTATATATGTTGCATTGTTGGAGGAGCTCAGGTCAGAAGAATTTCATTGCCTTTTCTACAAAGTAGCTTATGTGCATATGACAATAAAACCTTTGAATCTTGAATTGAATCTTGAATCATGGGGCGTCACTTTATTAGAAAAAGTGGTGGAGACAATTTCTCCAGATTTAACATCAGCATATCAGAAGACAAAAGATGTTCCTCTCCTGGGTGTTGAACCTCGAACACCTGCATGAAAACCCAATGCATAAACCTCTGGACCACCAGTGTGTTTTTAAAACAATGAACGCCAAACTACAGGTCGTGTTGTGATTTAGAGTGAATTTGTACCTTAATGCGCACAACGAGCACACAGGTATTGAGGACAGAACATGGCATAAGGATAAAATAAATAAACGCATAAATACAGGAAAATAATCTGGAATAAATACATGTGGAAATAAATACAGGAATAATTCAAACAGATTAATAAATACTGAAATGAATGTATACATTAAAAAATAAAAGTTGAGAATAATACAGAACACACATTATATATATTTAATGTATTTACATTTATTTTCACTTACATTTATAGATTAATGAATGTCTGTCTCTGTGTTTCACACGATGTTGTTCTGCTCGGTCGCCTTGTATTCTGTGGATACGACAACCTTTCTAACAAACTTACTTTCAGTTGCTCTGAAGGTTTCAACAAGCGTCTTCAACAATATCTTTGAGCTGCTATCATATTTAATTTCACTTCCTCTGACCAGTCCCCCTTTTATTAGGAAGCTTTGTGTCAAGTTGTACACAGTGCAGGAGAAACACTTCTCTCTTCAATACATATTTTAAAAGCTTACAGCACCGGGAATTTCCAGCATATTCATGTTCTGTATTCAAGTGTAAAAGGTATGCTCCTCTTCTGCATCTTCTAAATATGGACAGTATTCTGTAACTTCACTTCATGTGTTGTCAGGTGCAGCCAAAAATAAGGTTACAGATCAGAATACAGAGCACTTCTATATGGAAACTCACTACTCACCATCCATTCCTGCCTCCCTTTATCCTCTCGTGCATTCATTTGTCTTATTCCAGGTATTCTTGCTCATATTCTGATTTGGCAGAAACACACCTGAGTAGAAATGGTTAAACTCATAAAATGTTAATGTGGCGGCACGTGGTAGTGTTTGTTTGAACTCCTATTTGAGATCTACATTTAACCAAAAGCCAGTCAACGCCACCTTGGGAATTGCACCCAAGGAAATGATTATTCAAAGTACCAATAAGGCACTCGGGTTCGTAATACTGAGGGGCAGGAGAGGTGGTTCCAATTCATCACATGTTTAATTTCAAGTATTAAATATCATTAAAAAACACAGTAAGATCATCATACACACTGGAAATAAAGGGGGACATCTTAATTAAGGGATGCTGAGGCTTACCAGTGGATGGAGGTGACGAGGGGTGAGAGGGATCCCAACAAAGTAAATTAGGGCACCCGTGATCACTAAACACTCACACACACGAAGGAACACCAACATCAGGGGGAGCCAACACACCTTTGGCTCTCAGCAACTAAAGAGGGGCCAACAAACACATTACTGGGGGAAACAGTCACAACTAATTAATACACAAACCAACACATAAGATCAGTATAAAGACAATAAGAAATCAATAATACTAAGAGATATAACTAATATCGACTGAAATAAACAAAACAAGTTTAGAACAGGGTCGAAAACAACTAAACAAAAGAAACGGAAATTAATCCAACAATCTACTTAATATTGAATTAAATAAACAAAACAAGCTTAACTCAACAGGGTGAATGAAATAACTAATCATTAACAGAAATTAATCGAACAGTCCACTATAACAATGTTTAAAATGTGGTCATGTGGTGTAATGCACAGTGACACAAAGAGGCAATACAGACGATGCAGGCCAAGAGCAACGCCCGCCAGGCAGCAGTGTAGCGGTGAAGCTCAGACTTTGAGGCAAAACAGCCGTCTTTCTGTATTAGGCTTCCAGCGCAGGTGATGTTACGATAATAATACTACATTCATATTATTCAGGAAGGATGAGACAAGCAAAAAGCGTGCCTACCGATCAGGTTAAGTTAAGACACACAGCAGGAGAGCTTCGTTCAGCAGCGGCAGCAGACATGGGCTGCAGGATCCCTGCAAGGGTCTCCAACCAGCAATAAACATTTAGTATGTATGCTACTTGTCATGCTAAGCATACAACAGACGGCAGCCACCGCAAACTCACCGGTGCCAGCGGAGAAAGCACGTAAACGGAACCCGGAAGTGGCCTTCGTGC
>CM062266.1:36105867-36341479 GCA_031216635.1 Dissostichus eleginoides | reverse complement strand
AATGGGAAGACAAACAAGGGTTAAGAGGCTCATCACTTCGATGCGTAGCTCAACTCTTTGCCTTACCACAAACCCCGACAGGTGCACTAATACTATAACCGGAAGTGGCAATTACAAATGTGTGCTGTGAATACAATAATGATGATAATAAAAACATCTAACTAACATGTTGTTTCTTACAGTGTGAAAACTAAACAAATTAAGACTATATATAGTGTTATTCCTTTCCTTTTGAACCAGCGCACACATTGGCTGAAGCCTTGCTTACTTTCAAAGGGAGAACTTTCATCACTAAGTTTTAATTGAGAAAACGGCTCAATATTAAAAAAATTGGTCCTTGAACCACTTGTGTAATGTTTTTAAATATGGTGTTTATTTTTGTGATTGATACACATAAAATGTCAACCAAATAGCTTTTCAGTGAACAAATAATAGCATCTCTGTTATTTTTTTATCATAAATCTCTGCAAACACACGATCATTCTTGTCACGGCCCCCTGCATCTCTGCTGGTTTTCCATTTTTAAACCTCTTGAAATTTCGAGATTATTAATTCCCGCACGAGCGTTCGCCTTAAGCTCTCTGTACACGTTTCAGATGCTCTATCATCACTGGAGACACGCGTGGCTTTCCGATATGCTAACTGTCAAGTCGCTACACTGTAATTTCACACGTTGTCAGAGGTAGAGACAACAGTGAGAACACACCAGTCCCTGCGGAGAGGTGAGAGACGGAGTGACATCTGAGGCTGATGAAGAAGACGAAGACCACTAGCCAATTTACTCCGATTATTCGATACAGTGCTTGTAACACAGTAGTTATGTAAGATATGACATTTGTTACTTTCTATCTTACAGTGTCTGTAGTTATATTGGAATAAAATAACCTTTACTATCAATACGACTGCTTTGAAAGAGTAAACACCTGCATTTTGAACAGGTTAAAATTGATATTAGGACAACATCTTAAAGAAGTTTCCCAGTGTGATCCAGGTACCTTCAGAAGATACCGAAATGTATAGCAACTTTAAATGTGTATATTCAAGGGAACTTCTGATGAACCTATAGTGTACAACACCTTTCAAACAAAGAGGGAATACAGTGTTTTATACAAGATGAAGAAATTCATAAACAAATTAAAATATAAATAATTACATTTAAATCGGCCCTGTTATGCTTTCTGGTGTTTTCTCTTCCCTGTCGTGTGTTCTATAGATTTTAGTGCGTGTAAATGGTCTGCAAAGGCTAACATCCATGTGTTCCCTTCAGAGGATTTGAAGATATAGGGTGTCGTATAGATTGCAAAGCCCTATGAGGCACATTTTGTATTTCTTACTTTTGTTCGTTCTGACTGTAACAAGAACAGATGATGATACCATCCCACAGTTGAAGCTTCAGTACATTTAACACCAGATGTTAGGTCTACTCTATGATGTCTCTGGTGGACAGGAGTGTGTTAGCGTGGTGTTTTGAAGACATCACTCTGCTCTCTCTCCGCTCCCCCTTAACAGCCTCTATTGATGGATCGGCCCGCAGCCCACAGCCCGCCGCCCCGCCGTTTTATCAGCATTTATTCTCCCTCACTCCCACCCCCTCTCTTCCTCTCTGTTCATTTAGTCCAATCTGGGTAAGTGGCTCTCAAAACAAGCCCCGTGTCAGGATGGAGGGGAGGATCATTGATCAACTTAAACGCCCACACGAGCTCGTAAAATGAGGAAACACACACACATACACATGCAGTGCATTCCCCTGTGGCGTGCACATTACACACATTAAAGGACTAAGTATCGTACAATCCGCGCTCAAGCAAGTAAAGGCCGCATGGCACTATATATTTTTTCGCTGCACAGGGAACTGTAGGGTTATGCAGCCGTAAAAGAGCACATTGTTTGTATCAGTCCATGTGTTTTGCTTCCTCATCCCCTATGGCACATTCTGATGGATCTACAGAACCATGGTGTCATTTCAGCAGAAAAAGATGGATAAGGGGGGGTGTGGTAGGGGGAGAGTGGGGGTAGCCAGAAGGGGAGAGATGGGTGGAAGTGGAAGAGACAAGATAAAGAGATTGGACAGGCACTAAGAAAAAGTGGGAAAGAAAACAATTGGGGAAGAGGATGCCAAGCAGTACTCCGAATGTTTCAGGAAAATACAATCCCATCCTTCTCCAATTTCTCACTCACTCTCTCATAAGGGGGGTGTGGTAGGGAGAAAAGTGGGGGTAGCAAGAAGGGGAGAGATTGGAGGAAGTGGAAGTGGAAGTGGAAGAGACAATATAGAGATGGGACAGGCATTAAGAAAAAGTGGGAAAGAAAACACTTGGGGAAGATGATGTTTCAGTAAAATAGTAGTAGTAGTAAAATCCCTCTCTTGTCTCTTCCTTTTCGCCTCCCCCACCAAAACCATCCTGCCTGGAGCACAACACGCTGTCTGTTGTAATTCCTAATGTGCAACACACTTTTTCATTGAGATACTTGAATGCTTCCTATTCCTTACTCTGTCCCTCCCTTACAGAGGAAGATTAGAGCCACGTGCAAATTATCTTTTGTTAAATCTGACCAAATGTATATTTTTTTTTACTTCCGACGTCAGAATTCAAAGTTTTCAGGAAAAAGTCAAAATATTATTTTCACATAATTCAGAAGTACTGATTCTGACTTTAATCCCAGGAATATTACTTTTTTTCCCCAGAATTCTGAGATTAATCCAATGCTTACTCCCCCTACTGCAGTGGGACTCAAATGTAGGAAAGATCTATGAAGTCAGAGCGATTTGTTTTAATGTTTTCATTTATCAAAAGATCAATGGTGAATTTCAGAAGACCTCTATGTCTGTATACAACAACTACATGAGAAAGCGTCACTTTTCACTGCCTTCCAAATAATGAGTATGTCTGTTTTCCAGCAAATAACTTTGGAAATGTATTCCACTTTTACATATTTTATAGTTTAATAGAAAGATAATTAGCTACATTACTTTGAGCCCAGCTCCAATAAAGCAAACTCTAAACAATTCCTGATCTCTGGTATGTCTAATATTTTATTTAACACATGTTGAAATATAAATATAAAACGTCCGGCAGTATTTCCTGACCACCAACAGCTAGCTTCGCCCCACTGACTCCACATACAACCATTATTTGCACCATCGGAAGAGGTCACATGACAGGACAATGGAGACATACAAACTACAGCTAATGATGCATTTCTCTTGATGGGGGCTGTTACGTGCCATTGTGACACACTCTAAAGACATTATAAATGGTAACTTCCAGGTTGATGCGTGTCAACTTGTCACAACACACAACAAGTCTCCAGAGTACATTTGCTCTCAGTATCTTGGTAAAGCTACAGTACCTCGACTACCTGTGTCTATATGATACATTTTGCATGTGCTACGCATCTCGATTGACAAGGAACTACCCAACGCAGTGTGACTGATGTGCATCAAGCGTATGTACCATTTCTCCCGGGATTTTTCTGTTATAAATATTTGACTTTCTGTCAGCTTTTCTTCGTCTGTTGCAGATCTCAAACATCAGCTCAACACCCTGTAACCCCAACAGAACAAGCTTTCACAATCTGCTTAGATAGAAACCAGCAAAATGGACATGGATTCGATGAACATTTTATTTTTTCTGACATCCAAAGGGTAATGACAACATGGGAATATCATGACCTTCCAAACATGTCAATCTCACGATATTTAAACTTCTTGAGTTTTTAGAAACTTTCCGACAAGTACGCCCGAATCACAGCGATAGAACACTTCTCGACCAATCTCTTATCGCTGTTTGTATCTGAGGAGAGACTCTTTTAAATTTGGTGCCCCATTATTCTCATTTGCACGATTCATTGCCTCTCGTTCAAGTGTGTCCGTTCAGATCAGATTAAAACACTTTGGTCTTTAGACACGGTTGAAAAACACTTAAGTTTGAACATTAATTTTTGAGCATACTCCAAGTCATAAGTCCTTCGTCATGCTTTCATTAATCTTTAGTTCCGTTGTCTTTCAGCTTCTTTTTCACTTCTCCCTCCATAGATAGCTTGTATCATTCAATTAGCTGAAGATCTTTACCCTAATCTTTTTTTCCTTCTCCACTTAGGTCAATTTAAATGTCTCTAATCTCGATGTCTTCCTGTTTTGTCCTACTATCCTTTCATTTCCACACATCCCCCTATTTTTACACCAATATCCACATTCCCTCTCATTCTTAAGTACATTTGAAGCCTGGCATCAAATTAACTGAATCAGTAACTGCTGGAATTAAAGTGAGAAGATTTAATCAAGTTGATGTAGTGAAAAAGTCAGAAATAAGCCTTAAGAGTATTTAACAGCATCACTCAAGCAAAACCTGTGTGTGTGTGTGTGTGTGTGTGTGTGTGTGTGTGTGTGTGTGTGTGTGTGTGTGTGTGTTCTCTGTAAGCCAAGCACACTAGTCTTGGGGGCTTAACATTCTCCCTGTGAGCTCGAGCTAAAAGGTTTTCTTGAGCTTTTATCCGACCACAAAGTCACACAGGAGTAGAGTCTATCTTTAATAAGCAATGTGATTCATTTCCAACACGTCAGGAGGCTCTGAGTTGTCACGGTAAGATGAGGTGGACTCAAGACGACAAGACAAGCTTTGTTAACTGACGCCTGAAGACAGGTGTTCAGTGTTTAATCAGATGGGTTAAACATAGGAGGATTGCCAGTGTATTGCTTTGTGTTTAATCAGGCAAGTTTATCCATGAGAGGGTTGTAAAGAAGGATAGTCGCCCATTTAATCAGGCTACCTTTCATTCAGACGGATTAATGAGAACAGATACTGTTGCTTGTTCAATGACGTAACTAATACGTAATTTACCGTCACTAGGGGGCTCTCAATCAAAATAACAAGTGGTGTTCAGAAGTAAAGTGTCACCACCTATTCATCAATCATAATGTATTCCTGTTGTTGCCCAATATCACCAACTACATATTAGTTTTAGGGGGCTTGTACAGCATATGACAACCTCTATCCGAGAACTCCCCAATCTCCCCAATCTCGTGACCGTTGCCATAATAAAAATAAAAATAATAATAATAATTAAATGATAAAACAATTATAAAAAATAAATAAAAAAACTCAAAAATGTTTAGATAAATAAAATAACTCGAAAAATGTTTAAATAAATATATAAAAATAAAGAAAAATAATTACTCTGGTTGTCAGTAGTTTTGCAAAGATTAACAAATATCTGAATTAAATCTTTTCAAGCCCATTTCTTAAACGGACCTATACATATTAATGTATAATATCATTAAATTACGAGCCTGTACCAAGAAAACGTGATGTTGCATTATATTTCACACCACAGCGTTGATTAAAGTGAGCACAGCTCAGAACCCCGAGTCTGTCTGATTAAATTAAACGATTGAAAGCTGGGCTGTCGGAGGAGCATGCAGATCGTGTCTGACCGGGGCTGATGTGTTCGACATCAGTGCCTACAGGCTGCAATTTTATGGAAAATCTTCCGCATTAAACTTCAACAGTAAAAATAATGATGTTCCCAATTCATCGCACGGAAACAGATTTCAATAAGACAGGAATCCTCGGGGCAGGAGACGTTGGATGTTTACCTCTTTGAGGTTCTGACATTTTCACGGCTGTCCAGAAAGGTTGACTCCAGACAGGCGGGAAATCTCACATCAGATATTCCTACTGTACCAAAGACTTTATTTAAGCATGGTGTTTGTAATAACGACAAATGATTTGGCTTGTTTGTCTGATAATATGATGTCTAAGGAGTGATTTTGCTTAAAATGTTTACCCCAGTAGATGCACTACTTTTAACTTCAATGAAAATCAATGTAGTTTTTTCCTCTTATGGATTTCCATTATTTTTCAATCTTTCTATGTATCCTCCCTCTATTGTCATCCTGTCTCTCACTCTCTTCCTTCCTCTCATGTTGTCAGATTGATAGATGCTGGTGTGGCAAGGTCATTAAATTATTAGACATGTGTGTGTGTTTGTGTTTGCCTCTGGGTATACACACACACACGCTGTGTCTGCATCCCTCTGCAGTTCCCAGCATGATGTACTTTCTCTGCAGAAGGCAATTAATGAGCGCCTGTGTTCTTATCTGCTACCTAGCAACCTTGACTGTTCCGCCTGTCGCCCCCGGCAACAACTGCTGCTGCCTGTAATCGATTGCCGGGCAACAGGGGGACCACAGCGAGACATTACAATGCACCACTGACCCAATAAACTGCTCTGGTATAATCAACAGATATGATAGTTTAAGCTGCAGAGGAGTGAGAAAAAACAAATAACTTTTAAAGGATTAACTGTAAAATACTAAATGTCATAGTTGAGGTATATCATCTAAGAGAACAGACCTCTTTTAAAGGGCCATTTTGTTCAGCATTTCATAACCGAGATGGGTCTTCTTGCCTGAAATAAAAGCCACTTTCATAAGAGCAAAACTGAACCGAAAAACAAGCCAGGCAGTAGATCACACTGCAAAAGCGCTTAGTGGCCAACAGGTGCACTACCGTCTCAACGAGGCCCACAACACTGAAGTTTAAATACTGATGCAGATATAAAAACACAAAAACACATGAAAATGAAGAAACATCTTCACCAACTTGACAACACATGGCCAGGAGGGATTTTGCTTAAAATGTTTATCCCAGTAGAGGCAACATTCACTACTTTTAACTTCAATGAAAATCTATTTAGTTGCCCAGCGTTTGCCAAAAGCGCTGCATAAACAAAAGTTGGCCATTGTCACTTTTGGCAGAGTCTCATAACTGTGAGTGTTTTGTGAGTGTATTTGAAATGACTATGTTAGCTTTGTTAGCTAGCTAGCTTACAGGAGATCTGCAAAACATATCAGAAGAAATCATGTGATTACTTTGTTCAAATAAGCTGCAAAACAAAATGTAGGTAAGTTTCCAACAACAGAGACAGTTGTCCAGCTTTATAATCCTGAACGTCACCAAGCGCTCAGTTCCAGCTGTGTGCGTCACTCTTTAGTGTCCCCTGGTCTCCCAGCTGTGTGCGTCACTCTTTAGTGTCCCCTGGTCTCCCAGCTGTGTGCGTCACTCTTTAGTGTCCCCTGGTCTCCCAGCTGTGTGCGTCACTCTTTAGTGTCCCCTGGTCTCCCAGCTGTGTGCGTCACTTTTTAGTGTCCCCTGGTCTCCCAGCTGTGTGCGTCACTCTTTAGTGTCCCCTGGTCTCCCAGCTGTGTGCGTCACTTTTTAGTGTCCCCTGCTCTCCCAGCTGTGTGCGTCACTCTTTAGTGTCCCCTTGTCTCCCAGCTGTGTGCGTCACTCTATAGTGTCCCCTGGTCTCCCAGCTGTGTGCGTCACTCTTTAGTGTCTCCTGGTCTCCCAGCTGTGTGCGTCACTTGTTAGTGTCCCCTGCTCTCCCAGCTGTGTGCGTCACTCTTTAGTGTCCCCTGGTGTCCCAGCTGTGTGCGTCACTCTTTAGTGTCCCCTGGTCTCCGTTGTGTTTTGAGCTTCTTGCAGCGTTTTGTATTTGCAGCGTTTTGTTTCTGCAGCTTTTAGTAAACGCTGCGCATGTTTCCTCAAGTTGCTGAATGTGTTCTGAATGCTGCATGTGTTGTCAAGTTTTTTAAGATGATTCTTCATGTGTTTTGGCAACATTTTCTCTTAATATTTGCATTGTTTTTGACTCCGCATTTCTCCTAATGGAAATGTATTTGGCCGTTGTAGCGCATTTGCACCTGTCGGCCACCATACCTATGCCATATAGTACCAAAATTACAGAGATAATGTATTTCAAACCCAGCTCATCACATAGCAGTGATTGATGACACAGTATTTCCATTAAGCTCCTCTTCTAGGAAATGTCCTGGATGAAACCATGAAAACAAACATATGGGGAACAAAGGAAAATATCACATATTGCAGCACATTTTGAGTAAAGCTCACTCGCAACTCCTCCTGTGAGTATTGTAATTGTTGCTTCCACCTACACATCTTGTGAGTACCAGATGAATACAAGTAGGCAATTTCTGTGACGCATGTAAAAGTTATTCTGTGAAAAGAAGGGAATTTCCAACTGATATAATCAGTAAAGAGAGACAGATGTTTTCTAGTTCCAGAAATCTTCCCGGTCTAAATCTGCGTTCCACCGCCCTCCCTATTTGGATGCGTTATTAAATTTGCAGCGTCTGTTCGCCCGCGGGAACGCATTTCCCTCGAATCATGTTCCAGAGTTAGTCATTTGCCAAAGCAATTGTTCTTTAAGTGATGCTGAAGGAATAAGGGGCGGTGTAGTGTTGCTGTTTTACACCATTGTTAATTCTACATTCTGCCGGGACTTAATGACTCCGGTGTTGTCAGACAATTAGAAAAAACTGTCTTTTTGTCTGTATTTTGGGATGTCACTGAAGTTTACACCACTTGGATACCTCTCTAGCTAATGGAGATTTGGCTGGGATTCTTACGTCTCTATTGTTTTACCCAGAAAATATAACAAAGAAGGCATTGTTAGCCAAAGACGGAACATTAAAGCCTGCATTATGCGATTTCATACATTGTGATTCACTGACTCTAATGAGTGCTGATACCCAATTCAAACTTATCTTTAATTATCTGAATATACTCCTGTAAAACACAATTAATAGCTGATCCAAGTTGACAGTACCCAAAATGGATCATCTTTCAAAATGACATTTGGGAGCACCCTCTGCAGCTAAGATAAAACTACAGGTCACACAGAGTCTCACTAATGATGTCTTACATAACTGCAAGTGGACAGAAATCCGAATTGTTGGAGCTTAAAGGAGTAGCAGCCACATTTTACTTTAATGTTCTTATTGTGCCAGTGAAGTCAACAGCTAAGTGGCCTTAATTGAATACCACCAAGTCACACAAAGGACCTCATGGGATGTCTGTTTTCCATGCAGCACATTTGCAAAAGTTTATATTTACTTATATCTCTGGAAATAATGTCAAAACCTTGTAACATATGCTTTTTTTTATATATCATAAATAAATAGTGGCTTATTTATGTATCCATAATGATCACAAAGACAACTTGCTTTACTCCCTATGTGAATGGGTTTCTATGCCTTTAATTATTAAATGAGCCTCCTGACTTTGCACCCAAAATCTGTCAAAATGGGTTTAGAATTCCTCGACTAAGAACAAAACCCCAAACCTCTAGATATCGATTTAAAACAGGACTAATTTCACATCACCTCTGTGTCTGACTAAACATGGTGGGTGACGAGCATAGGAATCATTACATGGCTGATTTAATAGGTATTAAGTTCGAACTTGGCAATAACACAACAACTACTAGTCCTGTACAAATAGGGCTTCATGCTTTACATGTGGTTTTTGTAAGTGATTCATGTCTAGGAGCCACAGTCAGACCAATGTTCAGGTGCGTCAGAGATGTTTCAGCTTCAAGGATACGTTTGACTCCCATCTAGCCTGTACTGCAGAAATGCTTTATACAATTGTTCCTCTCAACTAGATCACACAAATGGATTTAGCATTCAGAGACTAACATGATGGAGCATCAAGTACCACAAACATCAAGATGCTAACTTTTACTTTGTGGACCAGATAAGCGTCTCTCAATCCTCTTTATTTATCAGTCTTCCTCTGTTGTCTCACCTCAATTTCTTTACTGTTTGTCCTACAGTCTCTTTCCCTCCGCTCCACTCTACCTATTTTCTTTTGAGTCACTGAACCAAAAGTCAGCAACACCTGCGATTGAATCCCTAAGATGCCAGGGGTTGAAAAGCCAAAAATCAAAGTCTCCTCTTTACTTAACCCAGGTGTGTGTGGGGTCTGTCAGACCATTATCTTACCTCTGCAGGGCAGGAGTTTGGGGAATTAGCACACCACTCTAGTTGTCAGAGTGCAAGCTAACCTGCTGTGCTAATGCTAATCAGGCAACAGAGGAGCAAGAGGGTCAGGAGTAAAAGCTTTACAGAAAAAGGAAATTCACTCAACCAGGAGGATGAAGGGAGGACATGGTGTGTGAGGGAAGTGGTGCATGCATGGGTAGGTATGACATTATGGAGGATAATATTCCTGTCAGTGAACAGTGTGAGCAAGCATGACAGTGTGTAATTACTATCAGTGTTTGTGTATGACAAGAAATCCATGTGTTGATGGCAGTCTGAGTGCAAATGTGCCAACGAGTGTGTGTATGAAATTGGCAGCATGCAATTAATGCTGAGCAAGAGTGTGTGTGTGTGTGTGTGTGTGTGTCACACAGCAAGCAGGTGACTGAGCACAGCCTCATTGGAGTGCCCTGCAGACTGAAAGACAGATTAATTGAAAATGCTTCAGGTACCTGGCCTCGGCCATCACTCTAGCGACAAAATGAACCTTCATATCAAAATCCCTCAAACTCACAAACACTCAAAGCAATATGAATGTTGCTCATACTCATGTTGAGGACGCACTCGTGCTGAGCTGCACTGTCTGACACAACGGGGTTATTTGAAAGCAGATAAAACATGCAAGAGCAAGGACAAACACACACATATACGAACACACACATAAATGCAAAGGATAATACTTTAAAGAAAAGTCTTACAGCAGAGCCGGTTCAATCTTCCAAAAGGACACTCTCAAACTCTCCTGCTGTTTCTCTGCCTTTCCTGAAAAACAAGGTCCTTGAAAGGCCAGCCATGACAGGCATATTATCAGCCCCTCAACACACCTCTCAGGGTGTGTGTGGAATTGCCTGAAGAAAAAAAATCTAGCACGACCAAAAAAAACCTTGGTTTACCAAATAAAATCCCATATATTCAATTGTACACAAACCATAGCTAC
Organism: Dissostichus eleginoides; assembly: GCA_031216635.1. Lineage (NCBI taxonomy): Eukaryota > Metazoa > Chordata > Actinopteri > Perciformes > Nototheniidae > Dissostichus > Dissostichus eleginoides. The sequence goes on along the minus strand of CM062266.1, from coordinate 36,330,692 downwards.
TGTTGTATTAGTTGGTATTAATTAACATTTTTCTAATTGAATATAGGGAGGTGTCTGCAAGGCAAATGGCTTCTTTGAGTTGTTGTAATGTGTAATTTAACATAACTTATACACAATTTAAGATCATTTTAAAGTCAGACAGATCAGAAGAAACCACAAGAACTTTAAATATGACATTCACAATAAGCAAAGTTCATTCTAACATTCACAAAGATTATAACAGATCATGAGAACAATAACACTACAAATAAAACAAGTTGAGAAAAGTAATGCATAAATTATATAAAGAAGTAAATACATAACAAAAAAAATACACTTTTACAGGCCTGTAAAGTTCATTTTTACAGATGTTTGGTTCCACTCCGCCTGCACATAAAACTCGCCGTTTGGCACTTTTTAAGACTGTTTGTGTCTGTAAACGTGGATAGAAATATTCAGTCCATATTTTGTGTGGGCAGGTGTGAATATGGTATATTTTGTGTGTGTGGGAAGGTGTTTGTAAGTGTGTGTATTATGTATACTTTGTTTTGTGTAGGAAGGTATATGTTGTATGTGTTCTCACATTTCATGTCCATATAGTGTAACTCTAATCTATTCAAACACGTACAGTATATTCATTGATTCTCTACATTAGTGTCTGTGCGTTTGTCGTGTGTGTGTGTGTGTGTGTGTGTGTGTGTGTGTGTGTTTGTCACAGTTGGCCTCCGGTAGAAACTCCTCCACTTTTGTTGTATGTAGAATTCATAAAGGGGACTCCCTCCCTCAGTCTTTGTCGTGAGATTGAGTCAAAGGATCAACAGATCAGGTCACCCCGCAAATAAACCGACAAATCACCGTCCCAACCTCAACAGCAGACAGACAGCGTTGTTTGCAGTTTAGCCACAGTCCTGCTTCCTCTTTAGAGCCAGTCGAACTAGCCAGGGCCAAGGACACCTAAGCCGGTCTTATCGGAAAGTGGATGGATTCGCTGTGAAGCCTCCGGTTAGACAGAAACAAGTCACTCAAGGGCAGAGCATCTTTGAAGGTAATGTCTTCAGGCAGAGCCATAGCAACTGAGTGGTCACAATCTATTAAAGAGTAGAAAGTACTCAGAAAGTGCTAACATCTGCCAAGGTAAATGTTATAATAATAATAGTGTGTTTACGATTAAAACACGTATTCTCTGTAATCAAGATTTGGTGGTAGTGATGGCTAGTTCCTTCACTTTATTTTCCTTTTCACTGCCATGCAATTCATGGTAAACATCAATGCTTGAATTACGGGAGGAAGTTGTAATCACACTTGTTAATGTGATTAGTTTGCGTTAATCTCTTTTTAATGCGTTAAGGTTTCCAGATTAGTAGATAAGAAAGCCTAAACTACATGTCTTTCACTTTGAATGTCCAGCAAAATACATACAAAATTAACGTGGGCTATTAAGTCAAAACGTTTTGAATGTTTTTGACATATCTAACTTATTAATAGTCAAAAATAAAGGAATCGAAATTGGAAACATAGACTCCTTGGCAGAATTAGGGTTATGGTCATTACTTGACATGACATTAATGCAGACAGAGTGATAGGCCAGGTAACTCCCCATATGGCTTCTCAGGTAATATGATGGGTTGTCTGTTTAATTATATTTAACCACCTTCTCTTTAATGATGCCTTGTTCATTGGTTCCCTGTGCTTCTTGAAGGGTGATGCTTGTGCTCTGAACTTAGCCTTTCAATGGTACTTTCTCCAAGTCTGCCCATTCTTTGTTAAACAAATTATCAAGGGGATTTAGATTGGGGCCATGATATACAGTGCAATGAAGAAGACATATGGCTCTGCACACCAATATTCTTAACACCGAAAGAGAAGTTTACCTTCAAAGAACATCTCTGAATACATATTTGTTTGACTTTTTCAGCAGCTGACCTATCATTGTATTTGTAAGGCATCTGACAAAAATAACCTGTGTAATTAAAATACATAATTGCTGATAACTCTTCTCCTAGAGCAGCAAGATGTAAGACAGAGTTTTGAAAGACGCCCTGGCTTGATCTGTCTGCCCTATAGTGGAATGCAAGACTGTCCAACCCTGTCACACTATAGCACAAAAATACTTCAAATCTTCAAATTGCACCAAACTGCAGCTTCTGAAATGTATCGGATGTAAAAAGGTATATATCTTACAAGTTAACAACATAAATATATTATTCTGTTAGCAGAATGCACAACTTTGTAAGGAGATATAAATGTACCGGGGCAAAGTTGGAGATTAAAATCCTAGGGACAATTTGTTTGATTTCCTGTATCGCATAACTTCTGTCCCCAGACTCTCACTTTTTGTACCGATATTAAAGTCCAAGAGAAGTTTCAAAAAGTTATGTTCACAGCCCGGGTGTATTGTACCATTAACTTGATAATGGTAAAGGAGAAAGGGGCAAAAGGAGATAGGTAGAGGAATGCTTCTGGGTGTACTCCTGCAAGTATGAAGCCAGCCTCTGTCTGAACGATGCGTTAATGTTTACAGCATTAACACAAAGTCCATGTTTCCACTGCAGACCCTATTGTACATCCAAAAGTTAATTTAAACAAGCGCAAAGAGGTCTTACTGCTATTCCTAGGGAACCATTGCAAGTATACAGGTTGGTATGAGGTGCAAATACATCTCCACAAGGAGGCATTCGAGTGGTTCTATGATTTTCCAAGACTATTAATTTGTTTTCCAATAAACCCAAACTTGAAATGAGAAACCAAACTTGGTAGCAATGAGTCCCCGAGGCAGCCAGCAATATTGTCTACAACAGGGTAAAGAACACATTAATTAGTTGTATAGAAAGTAATTCCACAAATTCTTAGATAAATATAAGTTGGTCCGCAGAAAGTACCCGTTCATCACAAACACCATAATGTTGACTCGAGCTCTTAGACTCTCTGTGACCTTGTCTTGGGAAAACAACAGCCCCAGTGAATGGGCTTATTGTTGAGCTCAGAGCAGACACCATGCCTGATTACCAGTACCTCTGGGACTCAGGACAGAACGGGTTGAATCTATTCCTCAGAGACCGCCACAAGTTGTGACATCTCCATTGTTTCCTGGTACGTTTTCCTCTGGAAGCCTGAGACTGTCAGAGATTCCATCATATTGATTTTTCATTGTTGTTAATTGGCCAGACTGGAGAGAAGACACACACAAAATCCCTCAGGTACAGTATCCGTACATCTGTCAGTCTCAATTTGTGGACTCTGGCCCCTGAGGAATGGAGTCAGACACCCGTCATGGTAAGTGAGAAAGATCAAACACTTTGCTGACAAGTGAAAAACTTCTCTAGATGATTACGTAGTTAAGAACAGACTGTAAACGTGGAAGAGGAAGAGGAGCAAGGCTTGGCTCAGTGTTCAAACAGAATTGTAATGTAGAAGTGAAACAGAGCAGTGTAAATCCAATTGAAATACATTAAAGAGTAGAACACACACAAAAAAACGGAATGATTGGACAAAAATGAGTAGTGATCTCCAGCAAATGTTGACAATCGGAAATGCTTTACTTATCAATCATTGAGATAATGTTATTCCTTACATCTAAGGGAAACCCTAGAGGGTATATGTAGGTAACCTCAGCTTTATTCCCTCATTCTTCCAAATGAAGCCATTATTTTTAAAAAGCTTCCAACCCTGCATAGCCTGTGGTACTAATTTAAAACTAATTGATTGGTTATTCCGTGGAACTAACACGTAGGGGAGCTGCCAGAGGATTATGAAAAATGGGCCAAAGGAAAAAAAAAACTGCACTCTTCATAAAAAAGGAAGCTGTCCAACTGAGCCCCCAGGGAATTTTCTCTGTGTTTTTTTATTTGCTCCCGCCCGCCAAAATCAGGTTCTATTGATCAGATAGTAGAGTAATGACGCGCCTTTGACATCCATTGTGAGCGCTAGTGGGGCTATTGGATTGGCTGCCACAGATGATATAGAGAGGTCAAACTCATTATGAAACAATAGAATATCTAAAGGATGAACAATATGTACAAAATCAAAGCATGTTAATATGGTTTGTTCATCAAATGATATAACATGTTTTCTCATTTACCCCTCAAGGTTCAAATGTGGTTTTGTTTGCTAGGGTTCGGATATTTCTTCCAATGCAAAACAACAATACCTGGTTACACAGTTTTTGCTAGGACTACTTTCTACTCTCATGCTAACATTTAAATGTGTATACACATGAGCATACTCTTCTTCTGCTACTTCACAACAGATTTATCACCTGACCTTGTTTGTAGAGCTCCATTCTGTAGACAGAGATCTTTATCGGTCAAAGAGGAAATGCCACCTTCTGCTTTCCCTTTCCTCTTCAAACTTACACCTCAAACAGCGGGTAAACTCAAGCCCTGTCAACACGATGATATCATCCAGTGAAAAATCTAATAGAAATGCATTACTTCCAGGCCTCATAGACAAGGGCTTCGAGGCCAATCTGACTCAAATGGGAATAACGCCGAGGAGGTTAGATCCAAACACTAGCTGACCTTGGCCTAATCGTAACCTGCAGAGTTATCGTGAAGCATAAATCTGACCTTAGTTTTTCAGACTCAGGGTAATTCCTGTCTGCAAGAGTTAGAGGCAACAGAAAAAAGGTGGACCATGGTTAAACATCTGATGCGGTAGGCAAGGACAGAAAGAAAGATAGGCCAACGAAGGCAGCCGTCATTAATTTCAATCAGGATCCCAGTCTGGCAGAGTTAATAATATCAGCAGGCCCTTCTGACCTCAGACGATAGTACGACATCAACCTCCGCAAATGACTCATTCATTTACCCCATTAAGTTGGACAGAGGTTGCGGGCAGGGGAAAAAAAATGGAGGTGAATGAATTAATTAGATATTTTAAAGATCATTTATACCTATTCAATTGAGATGTGTCACATCAGAGAAAGAGAGGTCAGGGTGAGAATAGGAATATGAAAAGACAGCCTGCTGAAGTGTATATTTGATAGCATTTATGTTGATCAAGAGGGAATGCAATAAGATCAACACATGAATGGCAAGTACTTCCATGTTGATTATCTGAAGCACTTGTCTGGTCAGCATCTGTGCCTCTTGTGTTCTAAAATGCTCTGTTCATGAATGCAAATGAGAAAAACATCCATCAAGCCTCCTGTTTGTTTTTGTTATCATTACCAAGCCTTGCTCCTATATTTGTTTTAACAGATTTCATTGTAACACCAATAAAGTCAAACCCAAATATGAAATAATAAACCAAGGCAGTTATTTTCTTGGGACCATACAGAAGAAATTAATGAATATAACATAAACTTGTAAAATCATACTGTACCTCCAAATGGCACTTTGGTCCATAGCAGGTTCCCACCCAGAGCAAAGCGGGGTCATATAAAGATAGTGACGAGTCATCCAGTCTGGGGCCAAGTAATTCCCTCGGGCCTTCACTCCACTTACCATCTATTGTATCTCAGTGTGTAGTGCAGGGAGTATTTGACATAATTTAAGTTTGTAAGCAGCCTTGCCTCGAGCTGATACAACACCCTATCTCCTCTCCAACGCTGGCAGGTTCAAAATTAGATGCAGAAAAACCTCTAAACTGCTGTCTATCTTCCCTAAATGTGATTACAGGGTTCTTTAATATAGGAGCTAACACCTCCACAACCAAACCGCATGACTTGCACTATTGAAATGTGAATGTTTTACCTTATAGCTCCCCTTATCAAACGAAATATGCTACAACAGTAAATAAGAAATGGGCCAGGAGAGGTTTACTTCACGCTATCTAGATAGACAGACATGCTAGGCCAATCACATTCATACACACACGCACGCACGCACGCACGCACGCACGCACGCACGCACGCACGCACGCACGCACGCACGCACGCACGCACGCACGCACGCACGCACGCACGCACACACACACACACACACTCCGCAACTGGACTGTTATCTATATGCAAAGCATCTCCACTAAGCTATTCATTTTGCTACCGTAGACGGGACTGAGAATAATAGAAGACTCTGCCCTAACTGTAACCTCCCACCCACACAATCACTCTCACCAGCATGCAAAAACTATATAGATGCCCACACACCGGTGAACATATGTAGTGAGGTGTTTCGAATCGATAAGCATGCTCAACACACCCCCTCCCCGACCTATCCTTACAATGGTTAATTGCCAGGAAGAACAATTAGCCCGATAATTATCACTTAATGTCCTCCCCCAAAGAGGAAGATTCAGGCTACTCTAAAACAAGCGCACCTAATTCCTCATCCTGCTCCGTCTCTCATTATCTCCCTAAATGATGCTTCTATAGGAGAGCAAGTGTTGGCGGTGCATTGGAATTATTCTTTTGTAAATGGCGGTTTGATGGGATTAGGACGTGGGTGGGGGGGCTTAAGTCATGAAAGGGGGCTGCATCTGGTGAAATTGCCGAGCTACAGTAAGTACCAGTTATGGGGTAGAAAACATTCGCTTGTTACCAACTTTTCTTGCTCATTAGTGGGGATTTGACCGGCTAAGGAAGCCTGCAAGGACCAAAGTGCCCAGCATGAGGTAGTTTGGTGAACAGCCTATTGTACGGGAAATAACCAATTTCAGAAACAACCTCTTAAAATGTCAATGGATTATTATGGAATTTTTTAAAACACCCAGAGAGAATATCTCTTTAACTCCAGCAGGGGAATTATCAATTTCAATGGATACCTCAGTGAGTGCCAGACGCTTTTGTCTTGCTACATTAACATCTGATCCCCTTTATAAGTCTGCTGTTGGCATCGAACCTCACAATCTCCCTTAGAACATTCGACTTTCCTTTCTTGGCTCACAGCTTCTGTTGGGCAGAAACCCCCTTCCAGTAGTCCAAAATATCGTGAAGGTCCTCATCCTTGGCAAACTGCACCTTCTTACGCAGGGCGTGGCCTGCCGCTAAATAGGATGCTTCCTCTCTGGGGCTCTTCTTGTAAGGCCGGAATCGCTCCCAGATCCGCAGTGTGCTCTCGGACGAATACTCTGGACTGGAGGAGTAGCCAGAGTTGTAGTTGTGGTGACGGGAAGGTGAGAGCTGGGAGTAGGTGGCTGTGGCATCCCTCTTGGTGCGGCCCAGTGGCTTGAGGAATGAAGCCTTTTGGGCCGGTAAGGGTGATTCGTTGCCGCCCTCGTAGTAGAGCGCAGGAAAGGAGTGGCGGTGCTCAGAGCTGTGGTAGTCTGGCTGAACCTCCAAGTGGTGCTGATGCTGCTGTCCTGGGCCAACCACTGCACCCCCACCTCCACCTCCGTTCCCGTTATTACACCCCATCCCACCCCCATTCACACTCACCCCACCACCATTGATGTTTCCCATCCCATTTCCGTTGCAGCCGCCTACTCCGCCACCTCCTCCATTTCCGCCCCCTCCACCACAACCCACAGGGCTTCCTTTTTCCATCGGGTACTTGGGAGGGTCGCTGCGTTGCTCGGGTATATCCACACTGTACACCCTGTTACTCTTGATTGATCCCGCTGCAGGGTTACATCGGTTCTTCACAGCAGTGTCAGAACTCAACTGCCTCTGAAGGGGCCGCACTGCATTGGCTGGCGGTGGGTCACGGTAAGGAGGGGAAAGGAAACCCCCACCGCTTATGCCCGGTCGCTCAGACAGGGGCATGACAAGGGGCACTGGGGCCATGGAAGGCGGGTGAGGGGGATGTAACTGAGGATGGGGCTGAGGATGTAACTGAGGATGCTGCTGAGGATGTTGCAGGGGGTGAGGCTGAGGATGAGGTTGGGGGTGAGACTTTGGATGCACCTTTGGAGAGGAGGCCATGATCTGATCGCCAAGGTGGCCCGGAGATAAAGGAAGGAGGTTGCGAGGGAGGGATGCGATGCAAGTTAGCGGCTGAGAGTTGGACACGGAGTTGGCGTTGTCAGCGCTGGTTACGACACAAGCAGAGGTATCCAGCTTCAGGGCGTCGATGCAGTTGTTGATGATCTGGTTCACCTTGTCCACCTCCTTGGCGATGGTGGAGATCTCTGATGCTGAGCCACGGCCATCATCATCCGAATCCTCCCCAGCCTCCGTCCCATTCTCAGCCCCACCTCGCATATCCACGACTGCTTCCCCTCCCATCACTGCACCTCCAGCTCCCACCCCTCCCTCCCTGCCTTCCACTGCCATTCCCGCCGTCCTCACATCAATGTAGTTGCCCTTGCCGCCCATTGCCTCAGAAAAGGCAGTGGCCATTTTTTCTACCTGCGGCAAGGTGGAGAGGCGTGAAGTACTGGTGTTGGCTGATCCGTGGAGCATGCCTGTGCTAGAGGAGGCAGACTGGGGCAGCTTGCCTCCTGCTCCACCTGAATGGTGGTGCTGGTGATGAGCTTGCTCCTGGAGACGCTGCATCGCACCCGGGTCATTGGCCACTGCAGCAGCCGCCTCCGGGCCATACCTGAAGAATGAGAGATTCATTATCTCACCTCATATTTTGTACATCATTTTGCAAATTATCCTAAACAGCATGATTGCAACATTAAGTTGAACCCATTACTTTTTTTTTTCAAAAGTTAATTAGATTTATTATGTCCTTTCAGCGATGCCATGGAGCGTCAGAATCCTTTCTGTTTTAATTAAAGCTCCAAGAAATTATAAGAAATAAGAATGGCCCAAGGCTTCAATAAAGATTATGGTAGGAAAAAATTGGCTTTTCAAAACAAAACAAAGCAAGAAACAACTGAAGAACTGAACCTCTTAACGACAAACAATTTTACCAAGGGGACACACGATGCTGTTTGGCTAACATATTAGATGCAATCACTGTGTGGTGGCTCCCCTCTCTGACCTTTATTCTTTAGGAAAAAAAGGTCACTTAACACTTCCATAAACACACAGACAGAAAAAAAAATGTCCTGTACCTCATCTCCAAAATAGTTTTCTTCACGCTTATAGCTTTCTTCTTCTCCTCCAGGATGCGTCGCCGCCTGAGACAGTAATAGACTACTCCAAGCACAATGACCATGCCAAACAGACATCCCAGGATGGTCATGATGTAGTGGGTAGTTGTGGACGGATTGGCTTGTGGGTCCTCTGACCCCAAAGCTCGTGTGGTGAAGAACAGACAGGTGTGGTTGTACCGCTGAGATTTGCTTGCAGATGCCACACAGTAAGTGTAGTTTGTGTGTGGTTTCAGTTTCTCCAAAGTGAGTATCTCCCTCTTCAATTTCAGGGGCTTGACGTCTGCAACAAAGCTTTGGTTGTACTGGGAAAGGATGTACATCTTACTGTATGGTCGTGGGATCTGTACCAATAGAGAAGCGCTATAGAGGGAGACAGTTTGAAGCTTCATGGAAATCTGATGATAGGTGGGGTCAGCAGTAGAGGATATGGTTGGTTGGGGGTACAGACCTTGATCTGGGTTATCCAAACCCATGCCTGACCCATCTTGATCTGGAGTCTGTGAGGTCATCCCTGGAATTATTACACCATCGCGACACATGGATAAAAGAGTGTAACGGGCATTTCTTCCGTGCCCGGGCAGCGGGCTCAGAAGAGGATAACCATTCATTTCCAGAGGCGTTTCGCACTGGAGGCGGTCGTAGGTGTGGGTGACATTGTTGAACGCCTCCAGCCAGGTGAGGAAAGTGAAAAGATCACAGCTACAGTGGAACGGGTTTCCCGCCAGTTCACACACCTGCAGCCTGTTGAGGACCGTGAATGTAGACGGGTCAAGACGAGCCAACTTATTGGAAGATAAGTCCAGGCTGCTGAGGCTGGGGCACTCCCAGAAGGCATTGCTAGCGATGACCTCAATAAGGTTGTGTTGCAAGAAGAGGCATTGGATTCGACCCAGACCTCTCAGCATGCCCTCAGTCAGGTTAGTCATCTTATTGTAGCCCAGCTGAAGAACCTGAGACACAAAGACAAAGTAGACTTTTACACTTTTTAATAAAACCAAACACAAAACAATCTAATGTTAATAATTTGGTGGACGTTTATTGTGGTCAGCAACAAAAGTTTCCTTTGAATTGATATCTTTTATCAGGACTAAACCTATCATTGAGTTTCATTTCTGTAAACAGCTTGGAAAGTTTTCAACAGCAACCATATGAAAAGATTGTGGCAAAATGGATTTTGGTTATATGGTTTCAGATTATATTCCTAGCTCAACTAGATGTAACCCTAACCCTAAACCTACTGCATTGTGTAACAAACTAAACTGTAATAAATCCTACTTATTTTAACAAATTAAATGGCGCAAACCAAGCCATTACAAAATATACAAATAAGTTAATAAAATCAAAAGAAAAAACAATAAATGAATACAACATGCAACAACTAGTATACACAATACACACTTCGAGGGATTTAACACAGACCTGAAAACAAATAATTCAATCATGTTTTTATAAATGTATGAGGATGGATTATGAAGATAATGTATCTCTAATGGCCAATGAAAAAAAAAAACATAGAAACAGAGTTGTGTTTGGGCTGCTGACCTGTAGGTTGGCCTGTCCAGCGAAGGCTCCATCCTCTATGTAGCTGATCTCATTCTTGGTGAGATTGAGGTCAGTGAGGTTTGTGAAGCGGTACATGGAGGTAAAGAGCACAGCCTTAAGTTTGTTCTCATTCAGCCTCAGGTCATGAACCTACAGGAGACAAGAGAGCAGATTCATTTCAGGTAATGTGTTGCTCCCCTGGCAGCCATAGAGGAAAACCTCGCCAGAAATAGCTGCCAAGAGCATATTACACCTCCAAACATGCAGGTTTGCTCTCTGATGAATAATTTCCATAATTATACATCTGGTCAAAATGTGTTTAGTTAATCACAGTCTGTTTGTAAGGAGCTGAATCCCAACTGAGAAATTAAACTGATAAATGTTGAACCCAGGAGTGGAATGTAGTTGCTTGTTAAAGAGGCCCTATTCCGATTTTGGGGTATTTCCCTTTCCTGTAGTGTGATAGTTTTTGTGCATGTTAATGGTCTGTAAATGCTAAAATCCCTGTGTTCCTACCAGAGATAGTTCCTCTCTAGTATGTAAAATCAGGCCAATACATAACCAAATATCATCAGCATACTCAACTTGTCCAAGCATGGACGTTAAGGGACATGAATCCAAAACAGTTTACAGTTAAGAATTTTTAAATCGTTTTTTTAAAAGTGATATATTTGCTCCTTTATTACAACGTAATTCCTTTGTTGTGGTTACGTATGCACCATTATACAGCAAAGCTTTAAAGTTTAAACCTACTTGGCAATAAACTCTATTATGTTCTGTTCCCCAAACTAATCAATTTAGCAAGACTTTGCTATAAAATCACTGCCACATAACACTCTAGCCATTTTTGCTGGTTTTGTCACTATCATTGGACACATGAATATCATCTTTGAAAATAAAAAATCAACATGCAATTTTAGAAAGTTAATACATTTGGTATTACCATCACTGTCATAGTTATCACCAGGATCCACCACCATTAGAATCACACAATAAACCACAGGCACTGACTTAACAGAACATTCAATTTACTTGCAGCTTTGCAAAAGCCACTATCACCATGAATGGCATTTGCTGACATCATGATAACTCAGAGTGCATGAAGGTTTTAATAGAGGTGGCTGGAGGCCCGCAGATAGATACTGACCGTGCTGTTGATGTGCTGGGGGATGGTCTCGTACGGAGGCTGGTTCTGACTGCAGATAGCCAGCCAAACGTAGCCTTTATCCCCCTCTATGAGCCAGCAGTCGCCTTTCACCCAGGCCGGCATGTGGAGGAGCAACAGTGCAGGGAGCAGGAGGGAGAGGAACAGGGAGGACAAGCGCTGTCTGCTGGCCATGGTTTGGATTATCGAGTGATACCGCCTCAGTAGAAAGGAGGAAAAAGAGGAGTTGAAGGGAGGGAGGCAGCGAGCAGCAGTTTTGAATCAGGAAGGGCTGCAGGTCGGGGGCAAATCTAAGTAGAGAGGAAGGTGAACTGAAGGGCGTCTTCACGGTGATTAGAGCTGAGCTTGCAGCATGGCAGCAGGTCCTGTCCCCATTTTAGGTGTTCCACGTCAAAGGGTTTTGGAGACTGTCACCCCAGCTGCTACTCATGGCCTCTGACAAGTGTACGTCTTGCAAACAGATGAGGAAACACTCCCTGTCAGAAAGGCACAGCACCTATATAACAGAGAGGGGGAGAAGGAGGGGGAGACAGAGAGGGGAGGGGAGAGTATTAACATTAACAGTGATAATAACTAAATGATTAAGAGCATGCAGAACATTGTAATACAGTCCATAAATGCCCAGATAGGTCCTACTTCTAAAAAAGCAGCTATATGAATCTAATACCCATGCTACACAATCCCTTCAAGGTAATGCGCCTCAGTAATAAATCCATTAACTGTCATGATTATTTCATTAAGCCTTAATAAAGCCCAGAGTAATATATATTTGGACTTTTCAGATTAAACCAGGGTTTTTATGTTCTGTAATCTTTCATGTTTATGAAAATAACAGCCTTATATGAGAACAGATTGCAGCTTCTCTGCTCCGATATTAGCATATGATGCACCAATACAAATGGAAATTGCCAAGACTGTGAAAGCAACACCGCTTCTCATTCAATGTTTACAAGGTTCACCAGCCGTTCTATTATTTCAATTTGGAGGCACATAACGAAACAATAACAATTGTAATAGCTGCAGTTATATAGGGGTGAAAAGAGGAGGATGGGTTAAGTGGAAAACAGAGGAGGGCTGTTGTAATTTGCATGTTTTAACAGGATACTAACTGACATTAAGCTATTTACCTTTCTCAGGGGGATTAACCGTGGATTAGGCTCTAATCCAGCATACAATATCTCATCAGAACAGCTCCGACTCTTTTAATTTGTTTGCAAAGTTTGTATTCCCTCCTGGGGAAAAGTTATCTCACCACAGCATGAATGACAGGGCGTTGATAGTAAAAAAAACAACAACTGAGGAAAAACCTTTTTTAAGTACTTTCTCTATCTCTATTCCAAATAAATTCCTCCTGTTTTCTTGGGAGAGAAAACCTGCTAGAAGAAACGAAGCTGTGACAAGGTTCAACCCAATCTACTCAGAAGTAATGGAAGCCAACTTTGGACGCGTCTCAAAGTGGCCGTTCCCTAATAGCCTGTCCTCGTCCTCCTCCTCTTCCTCCCTGTCCTCTGTCCTGACTTGCACCTCGGTTAGCCTCACAGTCTCATCTCATTTCTGCCGCACCACACCCCGAGCAGCCCTCACTCCTCTCTTCAAAATGTTCCATGAAATTGATATTGACAATTCAATTCCTCCACCACAGACCTTCAATTTGCCTTTGACCCAGCGCTGTTGTCATCCGTGTGTGTGTGTGTGTGTAAAATGAAACACCCACAGAAAAAAGCTATTTAACTCGGCGGAACAACTGCCAACGTGAACCATTTTCACCTTGATAATTATCAAAGTCATCCATTAATCAGTTGTAACTGCATGTTTTCAGCTTTGAAGCAGATTTATTCCACTGATTGCGAAGTAGAGCACACATGTCTTGATGTGAATTCATGGCACGGTTCGATGAAAAGAAGCAAGGGAAATGAATTATTTATCAAACAACTATTTGGATATTGATCATTCTCCGTCTTTCATCCTGATTCTTCTCACACTTTGAAGACAACTTGAATTATTGTATGTTAATGTAGGTATAAAATCCTCCATATTGTTCTACACACTAAGCTTTAAGGGAATGTATTAAAGAAGATCAAGAAGCGTTCAGATAATGCAACATCAACACATTCAGGTACTTTCCTTCTATGTCATGGCCGCGCCTCTTTTAGGGTTAACACATTGGCTGTCATTTGGTTTTCGCCAATCAAATTTGTTATCTACTAAGAGCCCAAATACCATGGTCAGTTAAATAAACAATTACATAACATCCCTGAAGATCGATGACTGGCGTTGATATAAGTTAAATTAAAATCGAAATGGGAATCTACCGGTGGACGAGTGGCAGGCTAACACTTACATTTTGGATTTCCTTGGCTTGTCAGTGTTTTATATTTCAATTTAGCATCTACATTCACTACTTTGACTTCATACATTTCTATTTACTTTGACGATTGACCTCATTAGCATCATGTAGCTGTGATGGAAGTGTTTCCAACTGACGTATTGATTGACGGTTCCCATTGATTACGTTTTTCGTCCTCTCTGTAGACAGCCTGAAGCCACAGATTTTTACCATCCTTTTTTATAGATAAAAGTACAGAAAATCATACCTTTTGATCGTTTTATTTATTTGACGTGCAATCCAAGACACAGCAGCTTTTAGGGTCGATAAAACTATTTATTACCCTTGGCGCCGATTCTTAGTTTTCACCGTAAAGTGGGCGGAGACATTATTTTGCAAGGCAGTGACGTAGCGCTTCTCTCATCTATCAGCAGCTCATATTAACAGCATTTCAGTCAGACAACTCACGTGTTCTTAATATGTTTATTAGAAGCAGCATATAGTTTGAGTTTGGCGTCTAGGCTCGGGCCTCATCACTCCACAGATTTACAAAGAACATTGAGTGATGATTAGATAACTATCCCCCGAGCCTACAGGTGGAAGCTGGGGTGGAGCTGGGGTGGTGGTGGGGCAGGCGAGCAGCAGCAACATGAAACACAGCAGCAGGAACATGAACGCAGCAATAGCAAGTGAACACAGCAGTGGCAGCAGCAGCAGAGCATAGCGAGGCAGAGGCAGGAAGACCTGGCAGCTTAAATAGAGCAGCATGTTTAGGAGAATGTGTTTGGTTGGTTGTAAGAGGGATGAGGTGCGTCACGTGTTAATGTATCATTGGTGCTCAAGTTGACTGCCTGAACTAGCTCGCAGGCTTCGCCCCATTTCTGATACGACATGGCTGCTAACCTGACATGATTTTTAGTCCGCTCTACAAACATGAAAGATGAGTCAGTCAAGACTCATTTCACAGCTGATGGTTTACTGCCAATCACAATAATCCTAACCACATCATATTTGATCTATCTCTATTTCTTTGTATCTGTCTGTTGACTTCCTTCTACTCTGTACTGTCCCTTTCTTCCTTCTGTCGGCATTGTTTCAAACCTATCTCTGCTGCCTTTCAACTAGAAAATAAATATTAATTTGCTTCATCGCCAAAACACAACCTGAACCTTTTGTTTGCTATCTAATCCCCGCCTCTCTGCCTTCATCACATCCTCGCCATTGATTTCATTTTGACAAGAAGCCAGAGGAAAGACAGCCTTATTTTCCCCGTTCCTTTCTTCTCTCTTTGTGTTTAATTATTGTCCCTGATAGCTCGGCTTTAATTAAAGCTTTGGATCTGACAAACAACACTAATGATGTCAGGTCACAGAAACAAATGGAAAGTTCCCAAAGTAAGCTCGGGAGGATCTGAGGGCCTCTGTGAAAATATACTCTATGTGTTTGTCCTCATTGGAAAATCACAGGATAAAGTAGGATTTAACAGATCAGAGGGATGTTGGAAGTAATAATCTGCATCTTTTATGACTAAATGTCTTTCCCCACATTCTAACACTGGATGAAAGAAGAGCTACATTTATATAATAATTCAGGTTACATCCATAATAAGGGTTTTACATTAAAATTGCATTATATTTTCAATTGAAAATAGGATCCATGTAGGAATAGACACATTTACTTGCACAAAACTACAATATAATACTCATAAATAATACCAACAACCTCCAGGCACTGTTTCATAGACACAAGTGTCAGAAAGTCCAATGAACATCATATTTGTTTGACTTTCTTTTAATTTTCACTGATGGTTAGGGCTAAAGAAATATTTATTTTATGACTCTTTGAAGTTCTTGAAGGATGCATAGGACCAATTGGTATTTAGCATTAGGTTGAATTAACCAAAAATGATGATTTCTGCTCAAATTTGAAATGTAAATCCCTAGGACAGGAGTGACTGACATAAAGATGTGCACACCTTTGTTGAGACAGATAGTTGTGATGATCCATATTACCTGAACTGCATCCACCCGTTACCTTCACAACACGGCTATATGGGCCTGATTGACAGCCCAATCTAACAGAAAATGAACAACTTCATTAACCTTCGAGAGGGAGTATGTTAATATAATGTAAACAGAGTAAAAGTGCAAAAGAGTGACTAAATTAAAATGTGGAATTACAGCGTTTGCCTAAAAGTGGACAAAGAGATAATGGATCTAATTATGAATCAAGCAAACGCAGAGTTTTAACCTGGGGACAAATGATTGGTCCCCATAAGCGAACATTTAAACGATTGGTGACTGTGGTTCAACGGATCAACGGGCATGTACCAATTGGCCTGTAGGCATGCAAGTGTATGAATGTCACTTTGGATAAAAGCCTAAGCATGTAATGTCTATGTAAGCATTATAAGGATGTGATGTTTTGATTAAGGTTAAAGTGGGTATGGGTTGCTGCCATCCTTTCTGTTCTTCGAGTCTTGAGAAGAGTACAACAACAAGGAAGACAAGAGTAGCATAGCTCCCAAAGGGACCAGGCCATGAACCTTTCAACTTAGTGAGACATAATGATAGACAGGAGAGAGAAACAGACAGTACAGATATAGAGAAGTGCAGAGGAACATGACACCCTACAGATGTGTCCACAGTTTGTCAGTGAACCAGTCAAGCGGTCAGCCAGTGATTCAGAAATCCAACCGACCATACAGGGGATCCGTCATCAGTCAGACAGCAAAAAGATTAGCTGGCCTTTCAGTCTCTCAGAATGTCAGCCAGTCAATCAATCCAGTCCTTCAGTCAGCAGCCCCAACAGCCAGCCAATTAAATACCTTCCCGTTCAGAAAGACAGATGGTCATTCGTTGAGAGGACAACCAGCCATTCAGTCGTCTCGTCAATCATCCAGCGAAGTATCAGTGAGGGGAGCATCGTGAAACAAGCCCTCAGGATGGGAGCCAGGTGTTAAAGCTAACTTTTGTAGTGTTCAAAGGTTGCTTCTGTGTCCAAGTGAGAATGCTCTATGGATGCGGAAGATCGCCAGAAGATCCAGGGAAGATCCAGGGTAATGGTAAATGGTAAATGGACTCTACTTATATAGCGCTTCATCCAGTCTTTACGACCCCTCAAAGCTTTACATACTACGAGTCATTCCCCCATTCACACCTCATTCATACAGATCAGTGCCACTTGCTCTAGGGAAGCTAACACTCACACACACTCACACAGCCTTGGCCATGCCAACGTGAGCAGCTCAGGGTTCAGTATCTTGCCCAAGGATACATCGACATGTTGACTGCATTAGCTGGGATCGAACCAACAACCTTATGGTTGAAAGACGACCATCCTTGAGTTGATCGAGTTATGTTTTTTCAAATCAGGTCATTTTGGCTTCATGCCACACTGACTAACTTTCATAGAGATACACAGGACCCACATCTAATCCAGTTCTCTTTAATAATAATAATACATTTCATTTATATAGCACACTTTAAAAACAACGTCATCTCAAGGAGCTTCACAATGCTATAAGGAGAAAATAATAAAACAAATAAAATAAAAAGATATATCTAAGAACATATTGAATAAAATATGGTAATATTAAAAAGAAGGTGAGAATAAAAAATAAATAAAGTAAAGGACAGTCAGTAATCTTTACCATGTCATGGACTTGGAGCTGATAATTATGCATGACAGCGTTATCGTTGCATCATTGCCAACTAACCTGCAAGACTGCATTACCTTCAAAGCTGCATTAATGTTTCATCAAATCAATTTTTCTTGTCATGTCTCGTCTCTCTTTTCCTCTCAAGCTTTCATGAAGCTGCAGCACTGTTCGGTCAAATCCTGTGCATACAGTATATCCATTTGGATTTTCTCAGGTTCATTTACTTATTTCTGTCTTTTAAGACTCTCCATGCCTACATTACTTTATTCTTTGTGTCAGTAAATGTGTTTCTCTGGCTTTCTTACGTTCCCTGATTTGCATTGACACACATCCCTTTCTTTCTTTTTTATACATATTATTTTTTGTGAAAAGCATTCATGCAATTAAAGACATTTCCAAAATAATTGCCTTCCACAAAAATAAACAGTAGCGGCAACAAACAAAGAAATATTATTGGTTCATTATGAAGGAACACATCCACTATTAATACTCCAAAATAATAGTTGGTTTTGTCCACCAATGTGTCTTGTGTGGTAATTTAATTGAGTAAAATAATTATAGCAATACACAGATGTTTAAAACTAAAGGAATAGCAACCAGCCCACTCTCCTACATATCAGTTCAACCTATCTTTTCTCTTTTTTTTTATATTTCGTCCCTGTACGTTGAGTTCTTCCCAGTTTAGTTTGAAGTGTATAACATATGTTCCTGTCTAGCAGACAAACTCCCACAGGGAGAGCGGACTGGAGAGGAAGCGTTCAGCCTCTAGCTGTGTTCTGTGAAAGCTGGGTGGATTCTACCAATACAAACTGTTAGATATAAAGTGAAGCATCATGGGACCGCACAGCAAAAGTTTTAAGTTCAGCTGCGTCACCAACCAAGAGGCATGTCAGTGTTAAACATGTTTACCCAATTGAGTGGTGAGGATAGTGTTTTGAAGGTCAGTTCACCAAATCAGAGAAGAACTAAACAGATGTCATTTTAAAGATGGTGAAACAAACGTTTTAAGAAGATGAGAAAAAGTTACACGTTCATACAGGGTTTCCTGGCTAAATAAAACATCTGATCATGGAGCAAAGGGACTTTTGGTGGGTCATTTGGGGAAACAGGAAATATTACTCTTCAAACCATTTCATTTGGTTGGTATACAAATGTCAATGTGGAATATTTTCATTGGAATTAGTTTCTACTTAAACTGCTCCCAATGAACTGACACTTTCAGTCCTCGAATGGGCTTTTCAGCGTCGGCAATGTTGCATTGATGTCCAATTTACTTAATTGACTTCAATACATTTCACTTAGATGAGACCAGACGTGTCATGCCGTGACGGGGAGGATTGGTGACAGAAATTAAGGAAAACGCAAGTGTGCATGCTCTCACACCCATGGATCCCGAATATAGGCAGAAGATTAAGGGTCCAGGTATTTTTTTCACTCTGGATGGTATGTAAATCACACGATGGACTATTCTTATTGGAACTAGTTTCTACTGAAAACATTTCCCAATGAACTGATTGCTTTCAGTCCTTGAATGGACCATTAAGCATCGCCAATATTGCATTGATGTCCAATTTACTTAATTGACTTTCCCACTCAAACTTAACCTGCCTCATTTATACTGCTCCAGTCCTGGGTTTCCCACATGTCCTGAAACAACTTTCCACAACAGCAGGACATGTAGAAACAAGGTTATTTACGAAAAAGCTGAAAGAGCAGGAGGTCAATCGTATGAGTAAAGGCCAGATCGGAGCTTCAGCCAGTGCTGGGTTAGTTTCTCCTGCTGTTCACTTCATATCTGAAATATGGATGCTTTGTGGACTTGTTAGATTGTCATGGCCTCGTGAGAGTCTATATTCTGGTCTCATCTTCCCGCTATGCCTCTGGATGAGGCTCAGCGGTGCGTAGTTGCTTTCTTATAAAGTCAACCCAGAGGCATGCATAAACGCTGTTCCATATAACTGGGCCTCTGCTCCTCATTAAAAACTGACCCAGAACAGTGGTGGAACTGGAAAGTTATTCCAATCTCTTACGTACCAATGTACTTTCAAAAGTTGTAAAAGACGGCAAGTTATGATTGGTCAGGGTCCAACATCTAGTCTGCCATGTCTCTCGGCCAAGTCATAGCAAGAATGTTCAACCAATTTGATGCAGTGAGAAAAAAATCCAAAGATACAAATAAAAGTGTTATTCTGGCATAAGTTTTGAAGCATCCGTACTACACATAATTAAAGAAAAACACACTGGAAATAATGTCCTGGTTTCCCCTCCGTCGCCTTCACTTTATCAGGTTTCATTGGAACTAATTGGTGGTTCTGATTCCTAAACTTCAAAGTATAGAAAGAGGCATGCACACGTGTATGCACCTAATCAGATGCCTCAGTGTGGCAGTGAATGCATTAAATTCGAAGCACAGAGTTACCAGTAATTCAGCAGCCTTCATTATAGGGACTTCCTGTGTTTGTGTGCGTGCAGAATATGCCCTTGTGCATGTGCACGTACACGTCTTCTATACCTCCGTGTCTTAATTACTTTTAAAACCCCATGCAGAAGCTCTCCCCTCCAGCTCTACTCAGCAGGTGTGTTGAAGTAACAGTGCTCTATGGGAGGCAGCAAGAGGAAGAAACAGAATGAGTAAAAGAGAGGAAGAGAAACACATAGGAAGATAGAGAAAGGGGATTGCAAACGAAAGGAAAGGGGGATATAAGAGGGATTTTATCATGAATTAATTCGGCCAGTCATTCAAACAGGTTAACTCAACTGGGGATTGAGTCCTTTTTACATGGTTGACCTTTACATAGTAATAAGAGAAGAGGATAAGGGAAAGAGGATGATGAAGAGATGGCGGAATGAGACGTTTTTAACCTTTATTTAATCAGGGAGGTTGAAAGAAACACAGATTTCCCAGGAAACCTTATCCACTTCAACCCAGGGAGGTAAAAGGATGAGACGGACAACAATCATCTGCATTGCTACTATAGTTTGTTTTTTTCTCAGTGAACAGAAGGAAGGAATGGTTGCACATATGCATACGTTCACACCTTCCTCTTCTTTGTTGGCAACTGAGCAGCTCTGGGCCCGTTGCCTTTTTCAGAAGAAGCATATTTAGGAAGGAAATGAAATGGTGCAGAGTTAGGGTTGGCATTTGCTAAATAAAAAGAATGTTCACCTGATAACTGCCAATTACCCAGTCCAATGACAAAAACAGTAGAAAATCAAATCATTGCTTTTAAAACAAGGTCTCTCTCTCTCTCTCTCTCTCTCTCTCTCTCTCTCTCTCTCTCTCTCTCTCTCTCTCTCTCTCTCTCTCTCTCTCTCTCTCTCTCTCTCTCTCTCTCTCTCTCTCTCTCTCTCTCTCTCTCTCTCTCTCTCTCTCTCTCTCTCTCTCTCTCTCTCTCTCTCTCTCTCTCTCTCTCTCTCTCTCTCTACCTGCAGACGGAAGCCATGCATGCAACGCAGCCCCGCTCTCTTTAACTCCAGGCGACTTTCTGCCGCTTTCCTCCGTGGTGCAGTGCTGATCGTTTCACCACAGAGGAAAGCACTTCACAAATTGCAGTATCCATAAGGAGCTGTGCAAATGCTGCAGTTTTTGCGTGGCTGTGTCTTTAGTTGAAAGCCCAGTGGCGATCTGCTCATCTCTCATCGAAATAATATGCTACAAAGGGGCGTACTGGCCATCTGTGTGTTGACTTTCCTGTCGGCTCCCAGACCGTAGTCGAGGAAACAGGGGGGATGACTCTCTCTCTCTCTTAAAGGGACAGCGATCTCATCTCACTCTGCATGACCCTAATATCATAACATGTGTGTTCTGGAGAATCACAGAACGGACGATCGTCCTTATTATTATGCCGTTTAAACCAATTATTTAAATGTGTTTGTTAAATTCGGCATCATGTAAGTTGCGCTGACAGGTCCACACACTGCTTCCCCCGCAGCGAGGCTCAACCCCCCCACCCCTATGGCACTTCATATCAAAAAGGTAGCCGACCCCTGTCCTACACCATCATACAACACAGAGACTGACAATACATCAACCACAAGAGTTGTTTGATCACTAAACTTTGCATATGGTCAATATTGAACCTAAACACTGCTGCACAGTATTAATATTTGATTGTATTCATCCAAGCCTCTGATTAAATTGGACAAACCTTTGCGCACTACGTTCACTATGGGGGAGTTCAAATCCATCTTAAAGGACAGAGAACAAACTGCTCCTGGTCTGTGTGATTGCTCTTATATCGCCTAATTGAAGTCGTTTTAACATTGTGCCAGTTTTTATGCTTTATAACAGTTTCTTTTATTTCCATATTGACTCGATAATGTGCCATTTCATTTGTGTTTTACGACAGCTGTGTTTGTCTGCCTGTATTGTCTGCGTTTTATTTGTTGTAACATTGTTCATTCTGCCTTCTTGGCCAGGTTGCTCTTGAAAAAATGTAAATCTCAGTTTTATTTTTTAAAATAAAGGATTTTACCCATCAAACACAATCTTACTTCTCTAAAATTAGTTGTATAAATAGCTTGTTTTGTAGTAATTATAATTCTCGTACATATCCTTACAAGTGTCTTTAAAAAAAACTTCTTGTTATCTTTCAGCTATCTTATTTTACCTCGCAATCTTATTTCTCAACATTTCTGTTCTGTCACCTGCACCACAATAGCCGCTTTCACACCAAGTACTTTGCCGTACTTAGTGCCGACACTTAGTGCCCCGGCACTTAGTACCCCAGGGCACTAAGTACAGATCGCGTTCACACCAGAATAAGTTCCCTGAGGGAAGATTACGCAAATGAGCCGCTGACGTCACTTCGTCTTCTTCTGCTTTGGGTTTACTGGCAGGCCGCAAACCACTTCACGGCGTATACTGCCACCCGAAGTCCCCGGCCGGAAGTCCCCGGAGTTGGGGACTGGCTTCAGTAGAAGCTGCTGGGACTCCCAGCAGCTTCTACTGAAGCCTTCCGATTAAATCGCCAGAACGCCGACACCTCCTCATCACTCCACCGCTCTCATGTTTTTTTTTGTGTTGCCATAAGTTATTCTCTCTCTTTTCAGAGTTATACGGGGCGTGGTTTGCAATTCGCCCAGCCAATAGAAATTGGTACTTTTTTGGTACCACCTCTCTAGCAGGCACTAAAAATGGGGGTAAAAGTTCCCGGCATTAAGTACTCTTTTTGGTGTGAACGCAACATAAGGGGTACTAACGGAACTAAACGGGAAAAGTACTCCGGTGTGAACGCGCCTATTGAGTTACTTGTACTCATGTCCTTTGGTAATAAAGTCTGATTCTGATTATCTCCACAAGTGGCTTCTCTGAGATGTTCTGATGATGAACGTCCTCTCTTAAGCCCTGTTCAGACGTGCCATTACCATGCGTCTTAGGTGATCTGATCCCAAGTGGACAGCTCTAAGTAAGCTAGGATCACACCTGGCATTTCAATGAATCTCCACATGCGTTTTGAGTGACCACGTGTGATCCGGTCTCACTTACCCGCTCTATATGCAAATAATATTGGTGTGTTGTATGTGTATACATGTCAGTTGTTGCTCTGAATAAACTCAAACATTATTACAGAAATGTCCGCTGCCTAAAGTCTTTGTCTGTGTGCTGATAGGGGTTTTTATCCACAAAAACCATTAAAGTTGTAAAGTCTCCTAACAGCAGCATGTTTGAAATATGTTCTGATTTGTCACGGTACATTTTATGAACCAGTGTCAGAACTGCAGAGTACCAAAATAAAAAACTTCAATGACGGTATTCCAAAACCTTCCAAATACAAGTCTTTAATAGGGCCCTACAAGCAAAGAGAGAAGTCTTTACAAAGAAAAGACTTGTTCAAGCAGAGCAAACAAAGCTGTCCAGTAGCTTAAGGAATCATGTCTCTTATCTAACGGGAAAAAATAAGAAGTATGACGTTAATAGAACGCCACAGAGAGAGCACGTCATGGTGAATACATGGTTCAACCAACTTTTGGACTTTGGACTTTTGTTTTAACAGTCAGTTGGCATCCTTTAACCATTTCAACAATCTTTCTCTGATTAGTTGTGTTTCTATCCCAACACAATCTTAATCATAGAGATGTCAGTTGAGAAAATGGGTTGGTTTTTGTAACAATGACTGAAATGCTTTTGAAGGACAAAGGATCTTGTCTCGGTGTCTCTAAAAAACGATAATGTATGGAACTATAATGTTTTCATGTTTTCTTTGAACCATGAAGGTAATCTTTCCTGCCCTATAATCACATTCCTTAAGCTCCCTAAAAATAACCAGAACTCAATGACACACGTGGCAGATCAGAAAAAGACTGTACTACTCCATTACACAAACATTTATATTATTTAGACATTTATTTTGTTTATTTTCTGAATTTAAGGACTTGTTGGTACAGCAATGAACTAAGATTTACTGGAAATGATCTGTGACAAACCATGTTCTGTGGCATCTTAGAAAGAAAAGACTAGCACAATATGCTGTCTACAAAGTTTGGTCCATTGTGACCTGACTACATTACTTTGAGAACTGTCTATTTCCTGTACTGAACTCGTTTTGGGCATCAACCTGTCGGAATAATCATTACTTTGACAGTCAATGAGGATTTTGCGCTGTAGATCTGAGTGTTCCTGTATAAACTGTCACAAATCAAGTCGTCAGCGACAGAAGAACAAAGTGGTGCCTTTCATCTGTCACACAACGGTAGAAAACAGTCATAACCAGGGTGTAGACATGGGCACATACATTAAATCAGCAGGTACATACACAGCCAAATCCACACTTTCTACACACACACAAGAACAGAGAGCGGTGTGTAGAGACACGGGCTCGTGTAGATACTCTGATACACACAGAGACACGACGGGGCGCAGGGTGAGAATCATCAGTCACTGTAATTGCATTTAAACAGACTGAGGTGTTTTGTCTTGTCCTGCTAAACGCGTGGCAGCGACAAATGCAAACATCATTCTTCACAAGAACGCGTCTGTCTCACATGAGTTACGAGGAAAGGAAGAAGGTGTGTAAGGAAGTCTGGGTTTCTAGGTTTGTGATCTTTAAGCTTTATTTTATTCGCTTTATATGTAAATATATATTCCCGACTTTTTCAATTTTTAGAGATCCTAACCCTCTCTTCTATCCTATACGGTCTTATTTTTTCTGAAAAATAAAGCTTATTCAACTAAAATAGATACATGTTCTTATTAAGTCCCTGGGCTCCATCTGTTAATCAGTCATACTTAAAACATATATATTGTCGTCTTTAATTTAGCTAAAAAAATAGACAAAAAATAAGTGAGAAGTCATGGTTTCCAGCTCGTGTGAACTGCAAAAAGAAAGCATCATAACATTTTCCTAAATGGAGGATCATAGAAATTCAACTTTTTACATGCTCTTATTTCTGCCTTTCTTGCATTTTGCAGATCTATTTACGAAGGAATTTGTTTTTCGGTTGTGGCTCCATTTCACTCTTATCCAGTTATTTCCTTTTAACAGTATCCAGGGAGCGTATGACTGAATTTCCCCGAGGGGATTAATAAAGGTCCATCATATCTTATCTTAGAGATGCATTCATATTTCCAACATCCTTTAGTCTAGCACGGACATAAAGGTTGAAGCTACCAGTTTCTTTTTGGTCTCAAAAGACATTTAAGCTGTTATTAAAAACAGAGCATTTCCAGGTATAGGTATTTGTATTTCTTTGATATGATCATTTAGCTTTAGTATGAAAAGATGAGGTTGAGAGGTGTAGGTTTGTGCATGTGCATTTGTTAGAGACAGAATAAAAAAGGCATACACAATGAAAATAAACCAAGCCAGCTGATGAGCGGTGAAGCAGAAACTTGACTTCCAAAACAAGAAGAAGAGCAGCAGCATGCGAGGAGCTCATCTGCTGGGAGCTGTTTTCAGGAGGGTTTTTATTTGTATATTGAGAAGATTGGCAGCCTCTCTTTAGCTCCAGTTATCCTTCTCTTCCTATCTGCAGCTGCACAAACAGAATAATAGATGCTGTGCTGTCTCTTCTGACTGAAGCCATCCAACAGCATGTGTGTTCATGGGGTAAACTCCACTGTCAAATGTGTGTGAGGGGTTTGAAGATGATTGTCACTATTATCACTCAGGCATTCTCAGATCTTCTTTGAAATGCCTGTTTTTCGTATTCAGCGCTTGGAATTTTATGACACAGTTTCTTTCACAAATGTAAAACCGTGTGTCCTCTTTGGTGAAGTGAGAACAGAAATGATCCTGGCCTCATTTGAGGTCTTCCTGCTGACATACGGATTTAAAATTCCATTACTTTTTCAATGTCTTTTTATCTAGAACATGAAGAAGAGAAACTTCCCTGCACTTCCTAAGAATGTTAGCAATACGATCTGAAAGTAGGTAGATAATAGGTAGTTTGTAGTTGAGAAATCGATGAGATTCCTACTAGGAACTTTTCATTGATGCATACAGATTCACCACGTCAAATTATTTTAGGCTTATTCCAATAAAGCAGAAGAAGAAAGACAGGAAGTAAACACTAAAGGGAACTGTAGAAGAAGACAGACAGGAAGTAAACACTAAAGGGAACAGCAGAAGAAGAAAGACAGGAAGTAAACACTAAAGGGAACTGTAGAAGAAGACCGACAGGAAGTAAACACTAAAGGGAACAGCAGAAGAAGACAGACAGGAAGTAAACACTAACGGGAACAACAGAAGAAGACAGACAGGAAGTAAACACTAAAGGGAACTGTAGAAGAAGACCGACAGGAAGTAAACACTAAAGGGAACTGTAGAAGAAGACCGACAGGAAGTAAACACTAAAGGGAACAACAGAAGAAGACAGAGAGGAAGTAAACACTAATGGGAACAACAGAAGACAGAGAGGAAGTAAACACTAAAGGGAACTGTAGAAGAAGACATACAGGAAGTAAACACTAAAGGGAACAGCAGAAGAAGACAGATAGGAAGTAAACACTAAAGGGAACAGCAGAAGAAGACAGACAGGAAGTAAACACTAACGGGAACAACAGAAGAAGACAGAGGAAGTAAACACTAAAGGGAACTGTAGAAGAAGACCGGCAGGAAGTAAACACTAACGGGAACAACAGAAGAAGACAGAGAGGAAGTAAACACTAAAGGGAACTGTAGAAGAAGACAGACAGGAAGTAAACACTAAAGGGAACAGCAGAAGAAGACAGACAGGAAGTAAACACTAACGGGAACAACAGAATAAGACAGACAGGAAGTAAACACTAAAGGGAACTGTAGAAGAAGACAGACAGGAAGCAAACACTAAAGGGAACAGCAGAAGAAGACAGACAGGAAGTAAACACTAACGGGAACAACAGAAGAAGACAGACAGGAAGTAAACACTAACGGGAACAACAGAAGAAGACAGACAGGAAGTAAACACTAAAGGGAACAGCAGAAGAAGACATACAGGAAGTAAACACTAAAGGGAACAGCAGAAGACAGACAGACAGGAAGTAAACACTAAAGGGAACAGCAGAAGAAGACAGACAGGAAGTAAACACTAACAGGAACACAGTATGGGCTCTGGCAGAGTTTAAAGACTGATTCATGGAAAATAAAATGTGTACAGCCTTGGACAGAAACAGAAAACCACGATCAGCCGTCATTTCAACCGTTGATACGCAGTGAAACAAACTATCTTTGTCTTGGCGGAAGCAAGTGTCTATTAAACTGAACACAATCAAATGTTTTCCTTTCACCAATGTGTGTATTTATGGTTTGGGTGTGATGTGATGTGAATCTAAATCTGAACCAAGCACCCTGCAGTGCTTTAAGCCCGCGTCACACTGTCTCGAAATTGACACCAGATGGACACACGATAAAGGGTATGTCCAAATTCGGCTCTAATCGTAACAACATCGGGGCATTCGTGAGGGCATCTTAAGCCATCGTATGACCGCCGGTGGAGTTTCTCAGGCTCCGGCAGAAACTTCTTGAGAGGTGGCAAAATCTTTGGCATTCCAAAAAATTGCCGAAAGACCTTGCGAAGGTTCATTTTCATGTTGATATCGTGTGTCCATTTTGCCCTTCGTAAGGCCATCGTGAGGACATCTCGTCAAATCGTGTCATCTTCGTCTTTACTTGGTGTGATCATCGGTGCCATCGGGCATTTTTCGCCTCACGAAGACAATACGAAGGAAACAAGAAGCTGCCCGATTGTCTTAGGAAGGCAACACGACTACGTGAAGCCCTCGCAATGCAGTCATGTAGCCATCGTATTATAGTATATATATATATATGGGACCACGGTGTCGACGAAGACAGCCGAATTTGAGTAGCTCAAGCGTTTCCCATGTGTCATGGTAACGTGGACATATAAAAGGCCAGCCTCAGAGCATCTTCCTCAGTCAGTCCTGAGCAACTCTACAGAGCAGAGGCGTGTGCAACTCCCAAAGCTTCAATCACAATTAATCACTGCAGTCAGCATGTCGTTGTGTCCCTGAGACACTTCACCCCAAAGTGCTCCTGTGGGGATTGTCCACAGTATTGAGTATGTAAGTCGCTTTGGATAAAAGCGTCTAACAAGTAACATGTAATGTAATGTAATCACAATTCAGTTCCTGCAGAATGGCATACTTTGATGATGAGACAACCAGGAAAAAGAAGGCAGCAGCATTGCTTCTTTTGATGCACCTCAGAGAACATGATGAGCAACTCCTACAGGCCCAGCACCTCCTCTTACAGGTAAAAATGTTCTTATTTCACTTTGTCATTTCTTACTATTTGTGACATCGTACTCCCAATATGATGTCGTGTAGCCATCGTGTGGCCTTCGTGTGTCCTGCGGGTATAAACTACTATCAAAATTCAAAACTTCATGTTGCCTTCGTGTGTGGTTCGGGTGCCATCGTGTGGCCTTCTGTAGGCATCGTACTTGCTTCGGCTGTTGCTTGGCTGTTGACCAAGTTCGGGGCCATCTCCGTGCGAAATTCACAATTCCATATTTGTGTGTCCATCTGGTGTCAATTTCGGGACAGTGTGACGCCAGCCTTAGTGAAGCTCCAATGTGATGATGCGACACAGGTCACATTTGACTGGAGGCTATGCTAATTGGCAGCTAAGAGAATAAAAAAGAGTCATCATCCTCTCCTGTCTTAGTGATGGCAAACCTTTTTAATATTGTGTATATTTTATCTCATGCCAGCACAGCAGCTTTGAACTAAAGTTAATTTAATTGGGAAAGTGACTGCTGGAGAGAAAGGGGCACAAAGTGCAGAGCATCTTCAGGTTTCAGAAGCCAAATTGAAACTTGTAAAGCTAACAGAAACTGACTTTGAAACAGGTTTGGAAGCCAAAGTAATTAAAGCAGCTGGCAAAATGAGACCATTTTTGTTTGAACATTGCTAATGAAAGTGATGAAACAAAAGACGGGCTGCAAAAAACAGGACATTTAATGTTAAGGGAAATAAAGTCAAACTTTTTAATGAAGCAGAATCAAACCATGTTTAAATACCCCACTGTTCAATCATGAATCTGATTGCACGAACATCTGCCAATTAATGATAAAACATGAGTCTAGAAGTATTTAAATACTTTTTATAATTAAATTATTTAACCAGATTATTAGTCTAAAGCCAGGATAGCAGCTATGTGGGTTTTAGTAGCGTTTAGCTCAAAGAATCACTGTGCTGTCAACATAGTTATAATGACAACGCTAACATGCTGAAGTACTGAATAGATAACGTTTACCGTAATCATTTTTATATGCTGTGTCTTAACTTTGATACCTCCCTTTGTACAGTGTATTTGGACCATGTGGTGCGGCTGCTATACGCCGCGTTAGAAGTAAAGATTGGTGTTGTTTGCTAGCTAGCTATCAATGATCGTTTGCAGTATCAAACCATTACAGACTGCTCAATATATAGTATAGTATAGTGGTATATTACTTAAATAGTCAAAATAGATAGACGCTGGTCGTGGAACTTTGGTGACTTAACCGCGATGCCGCTCGTTGAGTGAAAGCTCACCTAATATGCTATATTTGAAAATATATTATAGGGCTATATCTATACAAAACATGTCTATGAAGTGTCCAGCTTTCCAAACTCAACAAAACCTGGATCGTGCTCTTATACCTCTCGTTGACACCTATGTGCTATTTTGAGTACAAAGTATACAAATTGAGACACAGTATTAGCTTGAACCTCTTGGTAACCTGGTGTTAAATCATGGGATCATCAAAAAAACATTGCAATGCATTGTCTTTGGATGCCTGTCCAACATGGACATGAATAGAGCTTAATCACGATTTTGAGGTACTTGAACCTCAAGTACGTGGCTTGATCGTTTTGATTCTTTAATTATATTTTGATGCCGATATTTTTGTATGTAGGATTTTGAAAGCAAGACTTTTACTTGTGAAAGAGTACTTTTACTCTTTAGTTGGTTACTTTTATTTTAGTTAAAGATCTGAGTACTCCGTCCGCAACTGACAAATAGTCTTCTGGTCAAGATGGAGGTATTATTTTGATTCTGAAACACAATGACTACGCTTTTCCCCACATTGCACGCAGTCTTTCCACACTGCATGGTCCTTTGAACATGGGGAAATGGCGGTTCTAGTGATTTTGGTTCATTTTAGGTCCCCTCAGTTCTTCATTCTTCTTAACTCTTCTGTATTTTTTATCACCCCCCACTGTTCTTCATCTTGGCCTCCAGATTCACTGCTTCTCATTTTCTTTCTTTTCTGGAGCATCCTTCATCTTGGCCTGAAGAGTACTTTTATTCTCTCTTTTTCAGAGTTTCCATAATTACCCCCTGTCAGAATCTAAGTCCCACAATTCATGACTTATTTCTCCTCCTCTCCTCTTTTTCTTTATCTTAGCCTCAATTTAGTGGGCTCTACTTCTCCTCGGTCGTCCTTTTCCCACTCCTTAACACCTCCCTCTCTCCTCACATCTTGACCCTCTGATTCACTCCACCTTCTTCCTCCTTTCATCCCTCCTCAACTCTCTCAGCCCCGAGATTCGTGACACCTCCTCTGTTCTGTTGTTCCTCCACAGCTACTCTGCTGTCAAAAACGGGCTGCCATTTGTTTTGTTTTTGTTATTGTCTCTGACAGGTTTCTGCAACCTTGTCTGTTTTCTCCCTTGTCCACCTCATGTGCAATCCATCTCTGACAACTCTCACACTCTGTCTACATGGTCTGCCTGGAAACACTGAGCTTCATCTGTCTTTTCCACAAACAAACTAAAGCACAGTTATCTTCCCTTTTCGACTGTGGCTGTGAGGGAGTGCGGTCGTCTTTCAACCAGAAGGTGTGGGTTCGATCCCAGCCCGTACAGCCAACATGTCGATGTATCCTTGGGCAAGATACTTAACCCTGAGTTGCTCCCGATGGCAGGGCCAACGGTGTGTGAATGTTAGTTCCTAGAGTAAGGTACACTGCTCTGTATGAATGGGTGTGAATGGGTGAATGACATGTAGTATGTAAAGCGCTTTGAGGGGTCGTAAAGACTGGGTAAAGCGCTATATAAGTCCAGTCCATTTTTCTCGTAGACTTTAGCACATATGTACACTTTTCTTATGCCCTTCCCTCTCCAATGTACAAAGTGTTTTTCTCAGTTCTTCTTAGGCAGATTATGCTTTTTTAATTACATATTTTCCGGAGGGATACAGTGTAGGTATTGATCACATGCATGCATCAGTCAGCCATTTTGTCTAAGGAGATCGGCGAGACAAACCCTGGATGTTTCTGCTGGTAAGTTAATTACTTTTCTCACAAAACATGCCATAAGATCATTCATAAATGTGAAGGGAAGCATCTTCCTGTGGGGCTTTATTGTGAACAAACAATGTCAAGCAAGCAGGTCTAAAAGAAAAGCACACACAGATTATAAAATCCAAATCAAATCTAGTCTGTAATACAATATTGCTGATTATTGTCATAGAAACAATAAAGAAAAGTGCTGGAAATGTTTATTTCTATTTTATTAGAACCTAGAGCCAGAAAAAGGCACACAGGCTGTTACTGTTCGACTTTTAGAGAAATCATCTTCAATACATTTCACCTCCAGCACACGTTAAGGATTTGTTCAGGATTCATTAATTGTCCCTT
Source organism: Dissostichus eleginoides (assembly GCA_031216635.1). Lineage (NCBI taxonomy): Eukaryota > Metazoa > Chordata > Actinopteri > Perciformes > Nototheniidae > Dissostichus > Dissostichus eleginoides. The sequence goes on along the minus strand of CM062266.1, from coordinate 36,299,030 downwards.
ATGAACAGCTAGATTTAAAGCGGATAGGGGGTCAGATGTTGGATGCTCGGCTCAGGGTGGAACATGCAGATTATTAACCGACTGATAACCTGAACACCTCGGATGGGCCGGCATTGGAGGAGATAACATGTCGGCTCTGAGCTTCTGACTGTTTGATGTGGGATTGGTTTGTTATCTGTGTGTGGTTGGGTGTGTGGAAGGTATAGGGAAGGTTGGTGTATAGAAAGTGAATATATCGCTATGTGTCAATGCATTTTTCCTAGGAGAAAATCAATGATTCCTTCTGTTGCTCAGAATTGATATCCATCATAAAGCTGAAACGAAGAAGAACATAAAACATGTACGTGTGTGTGTGAGGAGGAAATTGACAGAAAGAGATGACAGCTGAACATCACACTGACACCTCTCTACTCCTCCTTTGGGGTTTCTCCACGTCTTTTACGCCTAGTTCTTTCCCTTTGTCTCACCCATGAATTCTTCTCTTGTACTTCTCTGCCTCCCATCTCCCTCTGAGCTTTGTTTTGTACTGTAGCCTATTAAAATAAACCAGTTCACTCATGTAAGACACCCATAAATAAAGCGAATATGTACTGCAAATACATATATTTCTGTAATTTATTTTGTGTATACTAGCTTACATGAATGTAAGTTGTATAATTGTTAACTGTTGTATATTACCGAACCTGTGTTTTTGTGTTTAAAGAATGGAAGCTATACAATGTATGATGGAAATCATATTTTTGTAAAACCATCCTGTATTAGAAGAGGTTCTAGTTAATAGCACAAAGACTCAAAACTCTCCCCAGTAATTTAAGCTTTAGTAAATGCAGTCAGATTAATTTAACTGGTTTGAATCCAGCACCTCTAATTGTCCAAAACTTAACGCCCAAAATCAATACTGGCTTTGCATATTTCTTCCTATCCAGCTTATCCATTTGCAATTTGGTTGAATTTACAACCAGAAAATATAGATTACCTGACTGGTTGAATCACCTAGTGGTTGTATCTTAAAGTTGTTATACCTCAGTTGATGTAATGAAAGACAGATCTCTTTTTAAAGGAAATATGCATACATTTCTGCATTTATGAATATGCCTAAGTACAACATCTGTGTGTGAAGGATTTCTTCTTTACTTTGCATGTGTTGCATCCTGCAGTGTGTGTTTTATGCATTGAAATGCCATGTGTATTTCTGGATGTTTATGCACATTATAGAATGAAGGAGTCAGGGATGTGTGCAGGCGAGAAAGCAGACGTTGTGAGTTTATATTCTAGGACAGAACAGCTGAAGGGCTGCTGCGTGGATCGCTTCAGGCCGGGTTTCTCTGCATAAAGCAGCCTCTGAAATGTCAAAACACTGGGGGAATTTTTCAGCACACATCTGATTACTGGAAAAATCCCTGCTGAGAGTTGAGGCAGCGCAGTGTGACAAACAAGCCGAGGACTATTCTGAAGTTACACACAATTTACTCCTTCTTTGCTAGTCTCAGAGATGGCAAAAGTACACGCTTTTGACTGCAGTACCGCGAGTGGGAATACCACCAGGATTGTTTTTTAATGTATTGAATGTATATGGATTTAATATGCAATATATGGATTATATTATTCCACATCTGAATACAAGCCTACCGATTCATCCTAACAACAACAACACAAACACTATCTATAAACACAGTAAAGCGTGTCAGCCATGCCATCCCTGGGAGTTAAACACCACAAAGAAGCTTTAGTATTTGGCTAAAGCTGCTATAAGAATTGATTGAGAGTATTCAGCTAATAGTCTTCTTCTTTAGAGAAGACCAGGAAATGATGGATACACGGATCGTGTTCAAATCAATAGGCACGCAATGACTCTAAATCAGGGGTGTCAAACTCAATGTTATCTCGGGCCACATTAGCATCATGGTTGCACTCAAAGGGCCAGTTTTATATATAAGACTATATAAAAAGACATATATAAATATTTAATATATATAAAATAATGTATTATATTACATTATTGCCTCTGCATTGGATTATTATGGGATAGGGTAATAACTTCATAATTAACTACGTCTGAAAGCAGAAGTCTAGGGCAAATAATTGCAAGTCTCTTCAGTGAGAATGTAACAAAATGATTTCCAAATGATTTCCAAATTCTGGAAAAAAAGTCAAAAATAAATAAAAAAGTGACATTTTGAAAAAAAAGTCAGATTCTGAGAAAAATGAATAAAGTCAAATTTGAGATGCATTGTGGGACATGTAGTTTCTGGGCAACGTGCTTCTGTAAATCGGCATGTAACCGTTTAATAAACATATTATATTCTTTGCAAGCTCTTGTGGGGCCACATGAAATTAAGTCACGGGCCGGATTTGGCCCCCGGGCCTTGAGTTTGACACCCCTGCTCTAAATAATAATGATCACGCCACCAAACACAGAGTCAAACTAAAGGAACCAGCCTGTTTGGAAAATGTAAGAAGTAGAAAGTACAGGTATTTGAGTTCAACATGTAAGAAGTAGAAAGTACAGGTATTTGTGTTCAACATGTGAGAAGTAGAAAGTACAGGTATTTGGGTTCAACATGTAAGAAGTAGAAAGTACAGGTATTTGTGTTCAACATGTAAGAAGTAGAAAGTACAGGTATTTGTGTTCAACATGTAAGAAGTAGAAAGTACAGGTATTTGGGTTCAACATGTAAGAAGTAGAAAGTACAGGTATTTGTGTTCAACATGTAAGAAGTAGAAAGTACAGGTATTTGTGTTCAACATGTAAGAAGTAGAAAGTACAGGTATTTGGGTTCAACATGTAAGAAGTAGAAAGTACAGGTATTTGTGTTCAACATGTAAGAAGTAGAAAGTACAGGTATTTGGGTTCAACATGTAAGAAGTAGAAAGTACAGGTATTTGTATTCAACATGTAAGAAGTCAAAGTAAAAAGTCATAAGAAAAATAAGTAGTGGAGTAAAGTACTGATACCAGAACAATGTACTTAAGTACAGTAATGAAGTATTTGTACTCCACTACTTCCCACCTCTGGTTAGTCTTTTCAAATACTTGAGTTTTTTTGTTTAAAGAGGTTCTATTCTGCTTTTTGGGGTTTTCCCTCCCCTGTAGGCTGTTCTACAGGTTTTTGTGCATGTAAATGGTCTGCAAAGGCTCAAATCCCTGAGTTCTCTGACACACCCCCCCCCCGTCTGAAATGCCTCGTTTGCCTTGTTTACTTCCCAAACTAAGTGACATCATTATGGAACACTAGCGCTCCTATTGGCTAACGCTCCAACACATTGTACGTGATAGGCTAAGGGGCGGTACATCTCTAAGCGGCTGACCAATCACAAACCAATCAGAGCAGACTGGGCTCTGGTTTCAGACAGAGGGTGAAAAGAGGTGCTGCAGCACAGGCAGTATGAGAAAAATAAAGAGCTTTTTGAGCATTAAAGCATGGAGACATGTCCCAGTAGAGACACTACATACTGATATACACCTGAACATCAGCAGGAGAGGACTCTTTAAAGTAGAGACACTACACATACTGATATACACCTGAACATCAGCAGGAGAGGACTCTTTAAAGTAGAGACACTACTGATATACACCTGAACATCAGCAGGAGAGGACTCTTTAAAGTAGAGACACTACATACTGATATACACCTGAACATCAGCAGGAGAGGACTCTTTAAAGTAGAGACACTACATACTGATATACACCTGAACATCAGCAGGAGAGGACTCTTTAAAGTAGAGACACTACATACTGATATACACCTGAACATCAGCAGGAGAGGACTCTTTAAAGTAGATACTACATACTGATATACACCTGAACATCAGCAGGAGAGGACTCTTTAAAGTAGATATACTACATACTGATATACACCTGAACATGAGCAGGAGAGGACTCTTTAAAGTAGAAACACTACATACTGATATACACCTGAACATCAGCAGGAGAGGACTCTTTAAAGTAGAGACACTACTGATATACACCTGAACATCAGCAGGAGAGGACTCTTTAAAGTATAACACTACATACTGATATACACCTGAACATCAGCAGGAGAGGACTCTTTAAAGTAGAGACACTACATACTGATATACACCTGAACATCAGCAGGAGAGGACTCTTTAAAGTAGATACTACATACTGATATACACCTGAACATGAGCAGGAGAGACTCTTTAAAGTAGAGACACTACATACTGATATACACCTGAACATCAGCAGGAGAGGACTCTTTAAAGTAGAGACACTACATACTGATATACACCTGAACATCAGCAGGAGAGGACTCTTTAAAGTAGAGACTCTACATACTGATATACACCTGAACATCAGCATGAGAGGACTCTTTAAAGTAGAGACACTACATACTGATATACACCTGAACATCAGCAAGAGAGGACTCTTTAAAGTAGAGACACTACATACTGATATACACCTGAACATCAGCAGGAGAGGACTCTTTAAAGTAGAGACTCTACATACTGATATACACCTGAAAATGATCAGAGTTTTTCCTCTTTAAGAAACCCTAACCAGAATTGACTACAACCATTAGTGAAGTATTTGTTGTGGTAAATAGCTGGTGAACATAGGCTGTAGAATTGAAAGTAGATAAAAGTGTCATTTGGATTCTGTAACCCAAACATTTTACAATTATATTCCAAATTTTAAAAAAACATAACATTTTAGAAAAAAACACCTACAAATATATTTATTCAGTTTCTTTATGGTCTATATTACACATACGTTCTTATGCTGTTCTTAAAATGAGGATATGTTTCACGTCAGTTAGAAGCTGTCTGCAGGACACAGTGAACTGCGATACTCTGCAGTTTTCTGTGAGAGAGATCTGATTGCTTTCCATATTTGAATCAGAAATGTGGTTTCCCGTGGTGGCATTTTAACCATCAAATTTCCATTACTTTTAGTTTTTCTTACCATCTTCAACAAATCCCATTTAAAAGCCAATGAACTTATCCTACTGACAAATTGTCTCTACGCCTCAATGCCATTGAACTCTGCCAAAAACAGTTGCTTTGTATATTAAATGCCTTCATTAATATGAAAACAAAGAGACGCTTATTCTTCTCAGCTTGTCAAAACTGGCAAGAAAATGTGCCAACCAGCTCAGTAAAGTCACATATGCATGAGCTGTTCTCTTGTGTATAGGAGGGCCACTTTAAACAGATCTGAAACTGGATAATTCTCTCTTTTACTTTGAAATTGGGACGATCCAAGAGAGTAAACCCCATTAGAGCAGCCATCTATATTTATACATACTCCTCCCTGCAAAGCATGATGTGAAAATGTTGGATTCTGTCAGATGTAGTCACACGCTTTTGCTACAAGGTGTGTGCGCCTGTCAAATATGTGTTTCTGTATGTGTGTGTGTGATGCTGTTTATGTGTCCAAGGCATGCATTTCCCTCACTTACATTGTCGAGAGGCAATCTGGCTCTCAAGTGTTAAGGACAAATAGCAATCTCGGCTTGTGTGTTTGGCAGAGATGAGACCCCGTTGAGTCAGTGTATGATCTGAATTGCTCAGTGAATGTGCTTTATACAAGAGCCAAGCTATCACACGAAACAGCATGATTACTACGGCGATGATTCACTGTGTGTGTGCGCTGCAGAATGATGCTGCATGAGAAATTATCTTGTTTATGTTCACACCAATGCAGAAAGATCTACACCGATGATCTCACAAACACAGTCATCAGTTACACACACACACACACTCATATGCCCGGTAGCTCTGAATCATAGATGGAACAGTCACAGGTTTAAAAATCTAATCCAGCTAGCGTGAAATCTTCAAAGTCTATCAGTTTTCTGAAAGTACGGGCAAATGGCTCGTGTGGAGACACCGCCCGAGGCAACAGGTGGACCAGCATTCATTCACACCGACATTCAATGAGGCTAATTCTTGTATTCATAAAAGATCATTAGACTGTGTAAAGGGCATTCCATTCGGCTGATTCATAATTTATCTTGTGAGCTAAATACGGCTGCAAAAATGTCTCCTCCGGGGGATCAATTACACAACCAAAAGCAGGGCTTAAATATAAATCAGATGGAGTTCAGGGTGAATTATTTCACTTAGAAACAAAAGCATATAAAAGACTCACTAGTTGTTGATGGATATGTGTTTGCTGTGTAGGGTACAGGACCTGTGACCTTTGAAACCAGGATAATCTCTCCATATACGATGCTTCTTGCTGCATACGTTATCACAACTCAGTAAAGCGCATTACTTTGATGTCTTTCTTCCCTTCACCGGAGAGCTCAGGTAAGGCTGTTATGATGCTGTCACACTAGAAAGAGAAAACCCAATAAGCAGCCTATCAATAATCCAAGCGCTGCCAGGATAGTGTTTAATATTCATGCCGTGTGATGAATATTCTCTGAGCGATAAGCTGACAGCAGCTCGAATGATGCTCATTAGCAGGCATCGAAATCACAACCGAGCCACATCAATGAGGGAAGACAAAAGATAGACAGTGGCGATGGGGAGCTGCCAAACACTGCAGCAACTTCCTGTTGGAGTTCTGTGGAGTTTTGACAGCAATGTATATGGGATTTGAAAACGTCTGTCGTACAGCAGGGAAAATAAAGTGTTTACTGTCGGTATTCTAAGTTTTCCAAATTATATTTCGCTTTTGAAGAAAAATAGTTCAGATTTTAGGTGTGAAATCTTCATCCCTGAGACATGTCTGTGTTTAATCTGTTTACTACACACTGTCCAACTGTAGGTAAATAACCAGTATCCAATAGTCAGATAAGGTTATAAGGTGCTGAACGGATAACAAACAACCCGTATCTATCTCCATAATTGTTCTCTTAACACTAGCGAGCAGAAGTTTAAATTAGTTTTATGTCATCCAAGTAAGTAGGAAGTGTCATTCTTGGATATTTGTTCTGCCCTTTTTTTTTTATTTACTGAACACCATGTATGCAAATAAAACATCAATTTTTAGGAACACACACACACACACACACACACACACACACAATTGTTGCAGAGTGTTACGTGCCGTAGTGGGTGCCTGTGTGTGTGTGTGTCTCTCTCCCCCTCTCCCCCTGATTGTCTCCCTCCAGATACAGCCTCTCCCCCAGGTGCTCCCAATCCCCAATCAGGGCCTCCATAAAGGACCTGAGGAAGGCTGCAGTGGCTCTCTCCTTCTCCTCTGGTTGCATGTGTGCAGCATGGTGTCTCTGTCTCTGTGTGAGACCTGTGTTTTGTTAATTATTAGGAGATGTGCTCCAGTGTATATTTGTGTTCTAGTTTATCTTAGTTTACTTTGCAAGTTGGCTGGTGAGCCCTTTTTCTTTTGTCCATTAAAAAGACCATCTTTCACCAATCAGTTTCCTCTCCTTTTTCTCTCGCCCGATCATTTTTATATTTTGTTACTTCCCTTTGGTTCCCCTAGCCCAGGAGGGAACGTAACACAGAGGCAAAGGGTTAGGGAAAAATCTTGGATGAAAATGGGAATTATCAAATAAAGTTTGAGTGTTACATCTTAGCAGTTTTTACTTTAGGACCAAGGTTTTAATTTAAAAAACCACACTGATTAAGTGTTGCTGTGCTCTCATTTTACTGCCATCTCTTTTCAACAGCATTTCAAGACAGGCCATGAACAGCTAAATCTAAAACAAACCACCTCTCATCCACCTTTCTCCAAATCCCCAGGGAGGCGGCCTGCCTTCAGAGGATCGAGATTCACTTGGAAACGCCCGACTAACCAGGGCCATATCTGCCTCACAGAACTAATAGAAAAAGAGAGGGAGCGACCGAGGAGATGAAGAGGAAGAGGCTGTGAAAAGGCAAGGGGTGGAAAGAAGTAATCAAACTGCTCCAGAAATAAATGGCCAGTAAGAGATTACATTTAAGAAAGAGAGGCACAATAAGTGCACAGGATTAGTCTCAGAGTAATATAATGACATTGAAATGAGAGTAATACTCTATAAAAGAAATAAGCTACTAAATCGTGTGGGGAGCAGGTGATACAGCAAGATATACCATAAAGGAGGTTGATAAAAAAGAACGAAGCAAAGGTCAAGTTTACTTTCACAGAACGAGACGACAAAAGAAAAGTAAAGGGTAATTAGAGGACGACATTGGAAATTGCCAGAACCAACTAGGCCACCTTACTTATTGTAAATCTGGTTAATGTGAATATGGAATACACTTTGGAAAAGGACAGACAGACAGATGTGTTCTGTTGTAATGAAGACGACAGAAGGAAGAGGGAGCGATGGGAACGCTTGTGTTTTATTGTCAGAGTTTGTAGGTTCTTTATCTTCACAGTATGCTGTATATTTTGATATGTTTAATTTCTAGTATTGTTTATTTCGACTTATGTCCCAATTTGGAATCAATAAAGTACATCTTATCTTATCAAAGGTCTGAAGCTCTGGGCTGGTTGTGTGTTGTTGTTGTTGTTGTGTGATGGTGCTCCACGGTCACCGCAACTCGTTCATCTTGACCGATAATGAGAAAGAGTTTGAGGTTTGATGTCAAGTATAGTGAATGGATTTTGGAAGACAAAGATTTCAGACGTGAGAAACGCTAAAGGTTTCGCCAAGATACTACAAGACGGAGATTTGAGGAAGACAGACTTTGGCAAATATAGAAGAATAGATGCATCTTTTCTATTTCCATCTTTCCACCAACGTCTATTTGTACAAGGTACACCTTATCTCTTCAACGTCCATAATCACCTTTTTACTAGAACAGTGAGGTTCATGTTTACTTTGGTTGATCATGTATTCATAGTTCTGTAATACCCAGTAACGACTCTCCTGGTACACAGCCTAAAGTGATCCTTGCCAGTCCTAAATCGTGAAGGCATAATTGAATTACACCAAACTACTGACACGGGCAAATCAAGGGTGATAAAGTCATTTTTTCCCAAACACTTTCCACACAGATACACAGAATCCGTAGTGTTGAAATGTTAGCATCTTGATCTGGATCCATAACTATGGTTTGCATGGGTGAACATGTTCAAGATTCAAGGCTTTATCGTCATGTGCACATTAGCTAAAGTGTAGATATGGCAATGAAAAACTGAAGTCACCGGCTCCTCCAACAGAGCAACATGAATATAGGACATAAAACAAATAAAACAGATTGAATAGTGCAAGAGAATGTTTGGAGATGTGCAATCGAAATAGTGCAAGAAGAGTCTAAATACAAGTAAATGGAATATGATATATTAGATAAACAATTTGCAAGATGCAAACAGATGAATGTTTATGGATATTCTCTAAAAGGTTCAGGTGTTAATAGTCTTATGGCCTGTGGAACGAAACTGGCTCTGAGTGTAGAGGTACATATCTGTTTTTCAAGTATCCATGTGTTAAAGGCCAAACAAAATGTACACATGTTTGGATCAGAGATTTTCCTTTTCCTTTATTCCACGTTGCAATGGATCGTCCAACACAACAGACGCAGCAGCAGGCTAACAGTCTCTTTATTTCTGTCTCTTACACCCATTTTATCGCAATGGTCAGTTGAAAGTAATGTACAATAGTTTGACTTAATTTTGTCTTAATGCGTTTACTTCACATGCAGCAGCTTCATAACTGTGAATACATAATTGCCTTTTCAAATTCCAGTCACTGATTTACATAAAAAGAGAGACAGCTGCGAAACATCTATTAAAGCAGATTAGCTCAGATATTCAATTACGGTAGAAAATGTGTATCTGACTGCACAGAAACGTTCAAGTGTTACCATCTGGCTTTCACCTGGAACAATGCTAGTTAGAACTTTATTCCACCAGTGTTTCCTCACAGGTTATAAAAGTGTCCACCATCAAGCCATCATTAGAGGTTGCATGTGATCACAGCTTGCTTTGTGAGAGGCTTTCTCTTTTCTTGTTTCCACGACCAGCTTTCTGATTTTCTAGGAGCCTGGATTTATTATTTAAGAGTAAAGTGCTGGTTCTATTTAAGTATCAAGCTAATTAGGACGAACCCTCCTCCAGTACGTGTGCTCTTCATCATCTTGCCGGCCAATTACTAACTGAAGGAGTGTTTGTGGGTTTATTTGTGTGCTTATTGTGTAACACCAACACTACAAATCCTCTTTTCTTTTGAGGCCTGTTTTATGTTTAATCTTTCTTACAATCCCGCCCTCCGTTCTCTTATCGCTCTCAAAGCTGTTCCCTTCATTCATTGACATGCATAACCCGGCTTATCGCTGATTTCGGTTACTTGAGGACAGGGGTCGGCAACCCGCGGCACTCGAGCCGCATGCGTCACATTCCTGTTTTCGTTCTTCAATGAAACAAATAATTGTTCAATAAAATAATTAAAACTTGTTCTGTTCTACTTAAAAAAAAAATGTTTTTAAATTAAAACAAATCTGTCGAAATTATGTTTTTTGTTTAATTTTGCATCGAATATTTGGAAACTTTCCGCCCCTTTGCAACCCTAGTCACATCCTGCTACGATCCCGCGCCACCTGACCCCCGGCTCGATGAGCGAACTATGGATACATCAAAGAAAAGAAAAGTATGGGAGGAACACAGAGGGTTTAATTCTGCGTGGTTAGAGTTATCTGCTTTCACAGCAAGCGATGCTGGCTCACCGGTATGTTTGATATGTGGAGAGGAGTTCTCAAAGGTGCTGCAGCCTTTACGTATCAAGGAAAAACACGGAAGAGGAAGACAGCTGACGATCTTCAGTCATAATCAGTTAACTCTTTTTAGGGTGCAGCTATATGTTTTATTTATTTCAAAGTGGGTCAATTTTAATTATATTCATTTTCTTCAAATGTGCAGAGGACTCCCCAAGTGCTGTGTGATTTAGTTTAAAGTAGGCTGTTTTTTAATTCTCTTATAAGAGTTCTTTGTTTCTTATTAGAGGTAAACAGTTTTCTATAATGTAATAAATAATAAATTCAAAAAAACTTTGATAGCTATCAAGCTATCAAATATGTTTTGCGACTCCAGACAAAACAAATTGGTGGAAAAGGGGGCAAAATGGCTCTTTTGGTCAAAAAGGTTGCAGACCCCTGCTTTAAGAGCACACATCTGAAAGAACACATCACTGGTTCATAAGTATAAGTCCATGTTTGGGGTACAATATCTACAATAATCTTCTGTACAGTTGAATAGCACTTGGAGACCCTTCATGTTCAAAAACTCACTGCAGGCGATCATGTGTGCAAGATGTGATCGTGCTATCTCCTTTCTAACAATCTAAGCCTCCTCTATATCATCTTCTTCTAAACCTTGCAATGTTTTGACAGCAAATAGTATATGGAGACTTGTGCCTCTGTGTTGGCTGGACTTTCTGTTGACTCCAGTGTTTTCTAGCGCCTCGTCAACTCAGCACAGAACAGGTGTGTAGTTCGAATTCTCCACTCTGCAAACAATCAACCTTCAACCATTGGTCTTTTGTCCCTTGAATGAACCCCCGCCACAGAAATGCACCTCTTTCTCCAAGAAGAAATATAAAAATCTTCAAAAGAAAAGGCTTCAAAATATGAATACTGCAATAGAAGAAGAAGAAGAAGAAGAACCTTTATTAAATAGATGATGATCATCTGCATAAACTCTACCCGGTGGAAGCAATAAAGGGAAAGTCTGCTATATTGGCATTCACTTGTAAAACTGGACATCTTAGCAAATGCGTTTTAAAAGGTATTAAAAAGGGAAAGCAGTTCTGCGAAGAATCTCCAGCAAACTACCATTGCGTATTGAAGCCTACCGCGGGAAATGGTGCAGATATTGTTCCCCATGAATGCTCTTCACTTGTAGAGTAATGGGATACGATAGTTGAACTTAAGATGCACTTATGCCCGTCACTGCATGACAACGTAGCCATTCTAACATCCAGCCGTCCGATAATAATGCATGTTCATGTTGCCTGTGTGGTGGAGGGAGAGGAATTCATTAGGCTTTATGGTTCCTGTTTCATGCATATTAAAGGAAGGGTGAATGAGAGGGTGTGTGTGTGTGTGTGTGTCTCCGTGTGTGTCTCACATTATTGGACATACATATCCAAGTGCATACACACACTCTGAATGATAACGTTTGTTCTATAAGGCAATTGTTTCTTCTCAGATGAAATGCCCAGGAGAAACATCCTAACCTTTTTTAATGAGATTCTAAATATTCACCATATTTTCACAAATTCAACTTTAAAAAAAATGAGTAACGAATCAATAAATAACAGTGTATGTAAACAGTATGTAAAATGCACAGGATCATTAATATCCTCCGCTCTCGTGTCTCAAGTGCCGGTGTTTGGCTCACAGCCAAAGAAACAGAGTGTGGTGGAAACTCATTACTTAATAAACTTCTGGTAAGAAATGAAGAAACCTGCAAGTTTAAACCAAAGTTGTGTTATTTAAGAAAGAGTCAAAGCATTTAACAGAATCAATGTATTCCAGCTGGAGAGACCGAGTCCTGCACTGGATATGTAGCACAACGATCTGGCCAGGTTACAGCAGAAAAGCAATCCCTTCCTTACAGGGAAAAACAGGAAATGGAAGGTCTAAGCCAATCAAATACAGGCTATACAGGTAGGAAGACGAGGTAACAATGCATACATGGTGATTACATTACCTTATGATAATTTCCTGACAGTGGTAAACTGAGAGGAAATCAACCCAAGGCCTTATTATAGACTTACAGTATGATACATTTCCACAATACAGAGCAGAGACGATCAAAGCAGAGACAGAAACGCACTGCCGTCCCACAGACAATATGTTGATACAACTCTAAAAAACAACAGGCTTAAGAAGTTCAGATTGTAGGTTGGCAACGTAAAGCTCAACCTGCCTTAGCACAACGGAAAAGTTGGCAGAAGTAGACTTCCAGTATCCTCAAAAAAGACACCATATGTCTCTGCACAATCACACATCCATCTATCTATGTGTCCCTCCATTCTTTCATCCCTGCAGAGAGCCAAACATCTGTTCATCCATCCATCTCTGTCGTTTTCCATATTTACAATTCAGTCACCCACGCATTCAACCGTTCAGCCACTCTTCTCAGACTGCCTGCACACACAACAACAAAACCCGGAAAAACACACTGACAATAGATGAATTAAACACACATTCGTATTTATCGAAGTTTCTATTGGAACAGATAACTACATCAAAACAGCAATTGAACCACTCATTCTTCAAGTCTGTGTTAAAGAGGACATATTGTGCTGATTTTCAGGTTTTATAGTATTGTGTAGTGTCTCTACTGTGACATGTCTCCATGCTTTAATGTTCAATTATTATTTAGTGTGTGGGTTAGAAACTAATTCTGGAGGGAACACAGGGATTTTAGCCTTTGTAGACCATTCACATGCACACAAACCTATAGAACTACAGGAAAGAGAAAACCCCAAAAAGTATAATAGGGCTTTTCAAATTCAAATCCGATTAAAAATATGGAGCGACTAACTTAATGATGACAAAGACACAAGCAAACCAAACAACTAATAACTCAACCAGAGCTTTGCTAGAAGGTGAAGCCAGAGACATACAGTAAATAAGACTTTCTTTATTCAGATGTGAGATGTGTACTGGGAGCTGTCTCACTGAGGCTTTTATGCCATCACTTTAAACTCTGTTTGATTTCAGCATTACCTCACATCAGAGACTCGACAGGTGACAGAACGCCATTGCATTTACAAGAAATGTTGTCAAAGAAAATCTAAGCCAGCCAATAACAAGTGATTCAAATAAAAATGAAAAGTAATGTGAGGAATGACTAATATAAATATCACCCTGGTTTCAAATAAAACTTGTCTGCATGAGGTGAGATCTTTTCCCCGGATATTGCTTTTCAGTGTGAGTGCTCTGTTCTTTAAATCTCTCAATGAACCACAGGAGCTCCTAAAAAGCCTTTCCGCTGATATTAGGGGCGTTGCTTTCAGACCTTACGAATGAAAGGGCTAAGTGTGTTTCAAAATATTCTAAAAAATAACCTCTAAAGTGCTTGTCAAAGAAACTTTTAGCAACTTCTTTCCCAGCAATCTCAAATATTGGAAGTGAAAAGGTGTCGGATCGTTATATTTCTTGACAGTTGTGGTAGAAAGCTCCACTAAACATGGATATTGCTGTGAATTTGTGGAGAAAAAGCCCTTTTATGTATTATTTCATTGCTCGACCTGATTGCCTAATTTTCTGAGCAGGGCCGGGTGCATAATCAGAGTGGAGATACGGCCTGAACCTCGGTTTAATGAGGCTTGAATAAATGATTCTGCTGTTTGAAAGCGCAGTGCTCTTTCTGGTGTACAGCGTCTGCTAATGAGAGCCTCCGTCATTAAGAGGCTCTCCGACACACAGAGGGTGTGTGGATCCAGTGCAAAATGCTCTCTGATTAAACATGTATTCAGGAGATCCATTTGTCAACTTTTTTCCAACTGGTACCAGCTTTTGATTAGGAATAACAACATTTCAATTGCTAATAATCCATTATGCTCTAGATTACAGATGAGATGTGTGCCCCTGAGACAGTTCCCTTTATGCTCAGGTCCTCTTTTACTTTAAGGTTATACCAATTAGTTAAACTGAGTAATACATTCCCATTGATTTCTGGCAATGAAAAATGGTGGCTTCTAGGATAAGACTTGCAGAAGTAACCTTAATACAAATAAAATGAAGAAGCAAATCAGGCTCCAAAGTGGAAGCTTTTAGCTACAGTAAATCCATACGTTAGCCACAGGTATTAGATGATCTCTGCACATTTAATGCATATTGTCATTTTGAAAAGGTCTGCTTGTGTGTAGTCAATGTATCTGTTCACAACTCATTCATTTGGTTCATCTCAGAGAACCTGATGTAGAGAGGAGAGTGTGAATCTAATGCAACATGCTCTCTGATCCATGTTCTTTGTACCTGACCAACCAGGTGGAGCTCATTAACAATCAGAGAGAAACACAACCTGACACACACCTGCACACAGGGGCTCAAATGTGGTACCACTGCATATATTGACTGAATAATGAATCATATTGTGGACATGAAGGCAAAAAAACAACAACATAAGAGTTCATTGTGCCTTTTTGAGTGCTATATTAAAGGTAATAATACAACCACATGAATAAGTTGAAAACTCCTAACCTCCGAAAAGAATGAGGCTCTGAAGCACCAATAGGTTTGATCGAATGGTACCATTTCTAGAATTAGAATTGTACGTGAAATTGCAAGTCCTCTGTTAGAAATGTTTTTACAGGTGATGTTTGTCGAATTGTTGCAGATATAACTTAGCAGATGTCTTCGAATTTTGCCTGTTGTCTTTCTGTTTCTTTGCCTCCACACTCCATCTGTTTTCGAGTGGGCTCTCTGCTTCTCACTCTCTGAAGGGCAGCCACCAAACACGTGTACCGTGAGTTTCAGAGGTCTGTCTGCCATGCTGGGTGTTCCCACCTGGGTTTAGAGAACATGTTGCACTCCTAAAGCTCTTCACACTTTGCCACTGTGTCTAAGGTGAGAAAGAGAAAAGTTGGGAGTGGATCGAGAGGGGCACTAACTGAACTTTGGAGTATCCTTTTTTACAGACGGTATAGTGAACACTTGTTCTCAATAATGGCATTTGTTAAGTAGAGAAAAGGTACCTAATCCAAAGTGTTACTTAGAGTGTGTGTGTGTGTCCCCGTCTGTGTGTGTGTCCGTGGATGTCCGTGTGTGTGTGTGTGTCTGTGTATGTGTGTGTGTCTGTGTATGTGTGTGTCCGTGGATGTTCGTGTGTGTGTCCGTGTGTGTGTGTGTGTGTGTGTGTGTGTGGGTGTGGGTGTGGGTGTGGGTGTGGGTGTGGGTGTGGGTGTGGGTGTGTGTGTGTGGGTGTGTGGGACTGATTGGGTTGGTCTCAATTATAATAATTTAGTTTTCATCTATCACTATCTCATACAATGATTGAAGGTGATTTTTTGATTTCTGCAGCAATGATAGAAAGTTAGCGTACACCAGAAAAACATATTAAGTTTATTGTAAATTTAATTTGAGTTGAAATCGCATCACTCAAACTAGACGCACTGGCGAGGAGGCGGGACCTATCTCCATGTACATATCAACAACAACAAAATTAAGATATTTGGCCTGATTCCATGATACACATGTCGAAAAAGATGCCCAAATAACATCACACTGATAATGATTAATACAAAAAAGGAATTATTGCTTCGACAAGGGTTTCTGCAAGAAATACAAACGTTTTAAATGTGTGTTTTCTGCATGGAGATCGGATCATTTTGCGTTATTTGCATCGGCAAGCACACATTTGCGTATATCCATGTCTTTGCATTGCGACGTATATCCATGTCTTTGCATTGCGACAGATGTCATCCTGCTGCGTAAAAAACTCACTTCCTGTCTGGATTGAGCGCACCATAAGGTTTTCTGGATCTCTATCTGATCCCAGGACAGGGTGTGAAGGTGATTTTGGATTTCTTGATTTCAGAGACGTGACCTCTCCTTTCGTCTCAGTTTCTCCTCCCTGACATTTGACTCTCCTTCTCAGTTGTCCACCAACCTTTTTCTACCTTTCCTTTCTTTCTTTTGTTCCCTCCCTTACCTCTTTACCTTCTTCTCTCCACCCATCCTTCTTGTTTTCCATGTTTTCTATCCTATCATTGTCAGTATTTCTCTTTTCTCCATAAATCTAACACTCTTTTTACTTAAATGTCCTGCCTCTCTCACTCTCCCTCTCTGTTAGGACCATCTTTCTTCCTTGTCCTTCCTCCCTCTTGGTATTTTTCACAATGGCAACTGACATTTCCGGCTGATGCCTCCTCCTCCCTCTTGGCCTTCTAATGCTACCTTTTGTACTTCTTTCTTCCATCCTTCCTTTGTCATTTTTTAGAATAAGCTCCTTTTTTTAGCCATCTACGGTGACTCTTTCTTTTTATTCCCCTTCCTCCCGCCGGACAGCTCTCACAAAAGCTTTCTTTTTGATTCCCAATGTCCTTGGCTTTCCCCTCCTTCAAACATATTTTTCATCCCATCTCTGAAATGTTTTTCACACTTGATTACTTTCTAAATGTCCTGATGTTTGCCTTTACTCATGCCTCTAACCCTAACCCCTTTCTTTCCTCTGTCTTTTACCCCTCTTTTTAAACACACTCTTTCCCTCCAATTTTGTCAGGCTGAAAAGGCTAAAACAACATGCATGACTTGATATAATATGTGTTCTTTTAATTGCTGAAAATCTCCCTTTGGCGTAGCTGAAGTGAACTGCGATGGACTACACATGGCGAGGTACGACTTTACAAAGCAGTGTGGCAACAGTGAAAGACCGGAGGCATGTTTACAAAGTAAATCCTTCCAAATCGCTCCGGCAGGACTGGTGACACAGAATAGATCTTCTGCCTCAGTCCTTGTGGAAACACGGTGCCAGGCTGTGTTTTCTCATCGCTGCCCTGTGGCGATCGCTGTTTCTGGAGCAGAGATACGACTCGTACCAAAGTAGGGCAGTGTGTGTCTGCAGGCGGTGGAGCAGTGACGGAAGACGGCGATGAAAGAGAGACTGATTTATGTCTCAATCTGATCTCACCTCAGTGGATTATGGCTCTGGTTTACCTAACAGCTATTGTACTTCTTTGATCTGACATTGGCTGACACATAAATAAAAAAAGGCTGGTCCAAAATATAACATGCTTGTTGCTTCTTCATGTTGTCAGGGGAAAATGCGAGATGCATGAGACCCTATGAGGTCAAGAGTTCAACATATTGAAGGATTTACGTGCACAACAATTTTAGCTTAGGAATTTGGTGAAATCCCACCATTTGAAGCCTTTTGAGATCAGATTATACTCATTTAACATCCAAAATAATGAATTTCCCAATGAACTATCTCACTCCATATTTCTGTAGCAATCACACAGTCTTCCAGGGCTTTTAAGAGGCTGGAAATCCAAACCACACCATCTATTATTGTATTAATTCACTTGTCCCGATCTAAACATTCCAACATTATCATCCATCAAAGTTTTTTTGTCAATATATCCGAAAAAAGCCGTTAACCTCCAAAAGACGAAAACTAGAAGAACTCATTGTATAGTTTTCAAGTTCATTCTTACCATAAGACATCCACCTTAAGGTTTAAAGAGATAGCAGCTCATTAGGTGAGCATTCAACTTTTTTTTTAAGCCAACAAGTGCATCTAACAGCCTACAACTGACCTTAAATGCATTGGAAAAGAAAGACTTTTAGTTTGAATCTTATTCCAAAAGCTAGTATTTCAATGTTTGGTTGAGATTTTAAGTACGTTTTATCCGGAGTAATATTCTCCAGTGATATCTGCTTCTAACACATTTAGTATTAAAGCTTTAGCAACGTGACTGTTAGGAAACTGTCGAATGCAAAGACTTGTGTTGAATTTATTAACTCCTTCCTGATTAAGAAGTACACTTCCAATCTGACCTTGAGGCCGTCTTTCCTCTTGTCCACTCGTTCTATATGTAGTGGGAGATGAAGTGCTAGTGTATAGCCTTATCCTTTTTTTTATCCGCTCACCTATCCCATGTCTCATCAGCCCTGGAGGGTGAGCAGGGATTAGTCCTGGAGAGAAGAGGGTAAGTGCACAGGGGCTCTAATACCTTGTAAAACCCACACTTTAATCTGGTTTCTCGCTTTGTATCAGATCTGGAGTTTGCACACTGTGTATGCTTTATGCTGAGGAGAGTGGTAACAGAAGAGAGGACCTACAAGAGGGTTAAACAGATAACTGGGTGGATGGAGGATGAGAGGAGTGGGTTAGAAAGACGGTATAAGATGTAGATCAGGGGGTGTCCAAACTTTTTTCACCGAGGGCCACATACAGACAAATATACGAAGGGCTGGGCCGCTCACTAGAGTTTTATTGCCTCATAAGTTAAGTTATAAGTCAGCGAAATCAATCAAATGTAGGTAAATGATGCTTAATACTTCAATATGCTTTAAGAAAAACAACAGCCTACATCACATCTCTCCATGGGGTTTCATTTATTTAGTTTGCAGCTCATTGCATAAAACAGAAGCTTCACATTGCTTTTTTCTTATCAACTTAGATTTGATATTAAATGTTTTCAACTTTAATTGACTGAATTAGTTTGAAGAGTGGGCTTCTTAACACATGAATACTGTGTAAGGGCCGTACTCCAATGCACCCCTGATGTAGAGGAAGGAAAAGGCAAAAGTGAAGAAGTCAAAAAACAAACCAGGAACTTTAGAAACAGAACATTTCAGGATTATGTGATTAAGATTTGAACCTTCTCACCAGACTGACGTCAAGAACACCCAAGGCTCCGAAAGCTTTCTCTTTTTCTCTCACGCCTTTTGTCGGACTAACAATGCTTTAATGAAACACCAGCGAGCACACAATGGGACATCATAATGGGTCCAAGAATAAGTGCACTCAAGCTCAAGCACTTAAGTGCAAGTGCTCAGTGGAAGTGAGTAATTTGAAGTGAAACATTGTCAGGAGCAGTTAACACCTTTCTTGCCAAAAGACCTTCCATTATTTCGTCTTTGAGCACCTGTAAAAGCACTAACAAAAATGAATGAGGGGCTTTTGCATTCAATTTAAGTCACTTTAAAAAAGAGAAAATTACTCCATCTGAACATGTTCTAAAATTCTAACATTTGATTATAAAAGTTTTCAACAAAGGACTCAACGGTATTGTTGTTCTGCAACAAAGAGTTGCACGACACAACGGAAGTTTGGGAACATTAAAGCCTTTTATCTAAATCCATTATCGGGTTTTTCTTTCAATTTGTCAAATATTTTTATTTTGTAAAGTACCTGACAGACTAATGAAAGTCCCTTCAGCCTCAGCGGTACTTTTTAAAATGATATTTTATGTCTTAAGTGTATGTTGCACTGTTGGCAAGGCTCAGGAAACATTATGCTCCTTTTCAGGTTCAAATGTATATGTTGTACTTTTACTGTGTCATGTTTATATGTTTTAATGTTAAAAAAAAGTCTTAATGTGTTTTAGTGAGTGTTACATTGTGATGTCACTGTTTACGAAAGGTTAACAAAGGAGTCCAATGGAGGCGTAAAACAGGGTTTTTAGCCTTTGCAGACCATTTACATGCACTAAAACCTATAGAACAAACTACAGAAAAGGGAAAACACCAAAAAGCATAATAGGGCTCCTTTAAGATTTTCACTGACAACAACTACAGTGTTTCCTTTGTGCACATGACAAAAACATGTTTAATCTTTGAGTAATAACGAAATGTTTGCACTATGACAATACACTAAGATGGTAAACAGGATAGAGCTATACCTGTCAAAACAGAATGTTAACATTGTCATTGTGAGCCTTAGAATTAAGCTTAAAACATGTCTAAGTTCAGCCTTACAGAGCTGCAGCTATACACTTTTATTCTTTTGTTTTCACTAACAATTCAAAGAAATACACTTCTCGCTGATGTTTGCCACGCGATCACTGCGTGCAATAAAGAAAATACTTTGTTTCATTAAAAAATCTGACCGAATTGTGATGTTTTCAAAAGATAACATGAGACAAAACCCGACAAACTGACCTCTTTTTAATCTTTTATTTATCCAGGGATAGTTGACTGAGTTGGCAGCAGCCCACTACTCCCACACCATCGACTGTCAGAGGCTAAACAGCCTTAAGACACCTGGTATCACGGCAAGACGTGACCATGTGATGATTTACCATGCTGGGAGACGTGAAGATTTCGTCACGATTTCGTCCCTTCAAACGTGACAGTTACACGGTATTGTTAACATGGCCCAACCAGTGGAGAAATACCCGGAAATGCCAAGCAAATGTTACCACGACGGTCGGTTGTTATTGTCAATATTAATATAATAATGATTTATTTTGTAATAGTCACACTCGATTTCGCCGATGTTCTTGTTGCCCCAGCTGGTCGACTCCTCTTTTAGCAGAAACAAAGACTACATTAATGTATTAAATCGATGTTAATCCATGTGTGTGGATGTGGAATTAACGGACGTGACGTTGTGCGATTCCGTTGCCAGGCAACAGCTTCGGTTCATGTTAATTTACAAACTCTTCAACTAGAACCCTAGTTATATATTTAAAAAAAACATTTTAGAAGGCCTCACGAAATACTTTAATGTGAATTAAAATGTGAAGGAATGTGTGTATAACAAAATACATCCGTCATAAACAATACCGGAAACAGACGTAGGCAAGTTCCTCAGCTCGGTGATTGGATGTTTTAGCCGCAATGCACGTTGGGATGTACATGTGTATAATATGTTTGCTTTAAAGGAAGGGTCCACTCATTAGATAATTAATAAAAACTTCAGTATTTAGTGAAACATTATGTTTAAACCATACCCTGAAGAAATCAGCGATATTCCCCGGTAAATAATGATTTTATAGCTCTTTTTTATCAAAACCTGTATATTCCGTCAGGCAGCTGCCATTTTGGCCATTTTCAGTAGTCACATGATCCGAAAAACTAGGTCGTGACGTCATCTATGCGTTCACTTTGTAAACACACGAACAGCTCGCTCGACGAAAACATGGCGGAGTATTTGAGTTCGGACTCGTCAGCCGAGGAAGAAGTTTTGAGCAATGTGGAGAGATTGGATGGGGGAATTCAGCCATATAGGTTCGAGCCAAGTGGCCAGAACCGTCAGGAATCCAGTGACGATGAGGATGAACAGCACGGTGATCTTGCTGGAGACGATCCCTTTACTCGTGCAATTGATTTCGGGGGGCGAGTAGGGAGACCTGTACATGAATGGTGTACTTGCAGTCGGTGTGTAGCCATGGACAATCCTCTGATGAACATATGTTGTCATGAGCTTGAAGAGCTTGAAATAAACTGGTCACAGACGACTTGGATTGCATATGTTTACACAGGGAATTCGGCACTGTGGTGTTAGAAGAAGCTGTATTGAGAACAGCACTGGTTGCCATGAAGGATGTGAAACGCACCTCTTTGGTTGAACCAATAAATGAAAGGTGGGTAATTTGACGGGTACAGCCCTTTCTTCTTAGCATTATATACTTTACAATTAAAATTAACATATGCACAATATTTTTAAATTGTAGTGCCGATTGTCAAGCATGTCAAAAATACAATGCCAAAAGAAAAGGCCTGATGATGATGATGATGATAATCAATCGTGAATATTAAATAAGAAAAGCGTTCATTTCAGGCCAAACATCTTATTTGTTTAATTCATCATTAAAAAGTAATAATTTCATACATATTTCCTTAGATATACCGATATTTCACAGTGTAAATAATATACATATATTGCTACCACAGATTAATTATTATGGTGGCATGATGTTGACATTGACTATGAAATTAAATGTATTAACCAAAACACGAGGACGTGTATCAGGCAACATAAATCACTAAAGAGATATATACAGCCAAAAAAATCTGAATAAATATATACATGAAGTGGACATTTTTCTCAATGAACAGGTGAAAACAATCAAAATGCCCTAGAAGCACACAGCTAGCTGTGAGTATTTTGACAGAACTGAGACTGGCTGTTAAAAAGTCAAAATGAAACTTAGCTTATCTTGAAATATAATTTGTGATAGGAACACCTGTTCATTACGATAACAAATATATCCTATTTGCAACAAAATACAATGAGGCATATTTCAATGGAATTGTGAGAACAATGGAGAGTAACTAGAGTCATTTTGTCCAAACGCATAGTTCACGTCACGTCCGGTAAAATAAGTCATGTGACTCGTCAAAATGGCGCCCACAGGGTTGATGTTATTTCGGTAATTAATCAGCTTAAAATCACTGATAACGTCATCAGATTAAAAAAAAAAAATAAAGACTGGCAGAGACTGGTCTGTTTTATCGTAGGATAATTATTTAAAAATGCGTGTCATGAGCATTCCCTCCCTTTAAGGGAATAAAAGGGCACGTTCAGACAAAAAGGTGGCAGGTGATGGTGAAGTTTGAAAAGAAGTAAAAAGCATTGGATCTGCAGGTAGACTGACATGTTGTATTCTCACAACGAGAGAATGCAATTAATGTTTGGTTCAAGTTACAATCTAAGATATGTTATCCTCGCTTTTTCCTGTTTTTGTTGTGTTTTTCACTGACAATACTATTTGTATCCTCTTTCTTCATTTGACTCCATTCCTCTAGTAGTTAGCTGTCAGTTATACACAACATAAATAAACATGTGTTTTATTCTTTCTTCCTTTATTTAAGTCCTGATTCAAAGTTTTGAGCTGAACAACTTGCTACTGCAGGTGTGTCTGTCAACAGGTAACACCACGGAGGCCTGTCACCTGTGGGAGTCAACACTGGAGAGTGCATGTGAACACTTCAGAGCTAAGAGTGTGAAAAGTGACAAGTTGGTATACTCTGTGGCAAAGATCAGTTGCTATCTCAGAAAGCTTAAGAAAACACTAAAGGGAACAGCAGAAGAAGACAGACAGGAAGTAAACACTAAAGGAAACATCAGAAGAAGACAGACAGGAAGTAAACACTTACGGGAACAGCAGAAGAAGACAGACAGGAAGTAAACACTAAAGGGAACAGCAGAAGAAGACAGACAGGAAGTAAACACTAAAGGGAACAGCAGAAGAAGACAGACAGGAAGTAAACACCAAAGGGAACAGCAGAAGAAGACAGACAGGAAGTAAACACTAAAGGGAACAGCAGAAGAAGACAGACAGGAAGTAAACACTTACGGGAACAGCAGAAGAAGACAGACAGGAAGTAAACACTAAAGGAAACAGCAGAAGAGACGACAGGAAGTAAACACTAAAGGGAACAGCAGAAGAAGACAGACAGGAAGTAAACACTTACGGGAACAGCAGAAGAAGACAGACAGGAAGTAAACACTAAAGGGAACAGTAGAAGAAGACAGACAGGAAGTAAACACTAAAGGAACAGCAGAAGAAGACAGACAGGAAGTCAACACTAAAGGGAACAGTAGAAGAAGACAGACAGGAAGTAAACAATAACGGGAACAGCAGAAGAGGAGAGACAGGAAGTAAACACTAAAGGGAAGAAGGTATGGGCTCTGGGAGTGTTTAAAGACCGGCTAATGGAAAAGCGAACAGATTTGGACAGTTACAGAAAACCTCGATCAGCCGTCATTTTAAGTTTGTGTTATGGTATTCTTTTGCCATACCTTACCCCTTACTTATTCTATTCTACATGTACTTAGTTTATTTATTCCTTCATTTTACTTGCGACAACTTTCTTTTACTGCACTTTTTAACTTCCTCATTTCTTTTATATCTTAAGCATATCGTATGCGATGCCTGGGACTTAAAATGTTAATTGCCAACAACTACGCTGCAGCTCTTGTGCATATGAGTAAAACAGCTTTTGCATATTGAATCCCCTTTTATGCCGTGTACATGTTTTCTCTTGTATTCTTTGGCTGCTGCTCCATTGTTTTCCCACTGTTCAACTTTTCACCCCGACTAAGCAGCTCAGTGTTTGATTGTCCCGTCTTCATCCCTCTGTCAGATGTTAGGCTCCTGTCTCAACATTTATATCCCAGAATCTCCTCACTCATCTTCAGGATCTGACTCCTCTGAAAGCATCCCGCCTGAAGCTGAGGTGACAGGCAGCAGGAGTCTGAGTTGGAGCTCCAGGAGGAAAATGGTATTGTGTGAATGTAAAATATGTGAATACAATCAAAATGCTTATGGAGCAGGGCCTTCAAGAAACGTAGGCAAGTTTGAGAGTGATTCATCACAATTGTTCTTGCTCACATGTAAACTAAATTAAACTCAGCCCCCTCTAAATGTGGTTTCAAGTGTATGCTTAACCTGTAGCTTGTGAACACAAACACAAGAGTGCTCCAGGTTGGTACATTGCATTTTAGCCCTCTCAGGTTGCTGTAAACAGATCACATAGTCCCAAAAAGGACTATAATAAATCATGGAACGCTAGCCAAATAGTTGACAAGGAGTAGTGCGGTCTGTGTAGAAGAAACTACTTCACCTCTATAGATATTGAACAAAGAATACATTACATTTCAGCATATATGAAAGTGACAAGGCTTTATTACACACGCTGCAATACTGCATCAAATACAAAGAAGTACCAATGAAATAAGAATAAAGCGGAGAAATATCTCTTCAAAGACACATGTCCTTAATTGCAAAAACTGGACAATTTTTCGATGTGAAAGCACGAAAATAACTGAGTCAATTTTCTGTTTGTCCATTTTAAGAAGACTAGTCTGTTCAAAAAGTAACACATGTGAAAACACACTTAATTTAAACATGAGAGTGATGTTGTGAAATTATATATGGCGGTATTTTCTGGTAACCCCAACATCGAAACTGCCTTCCCTTTATTTTTTATAATTATAAGAAGATCTCTGATATCAGTGTTCAGGCTGCTGATCCCGCTTCAGGTAATTGTGAAAATGGAAACCGTGGGAGAGGTATCCCATTGTGTATGACCACTGGCCAAATAATGACCAAACACAACACCATGAACTCAAACAACAACAACTGCCTTCATTTAAAAGTATGCTATTAAAATAAGGAAACATAGCAACGAGCTACATCGCTAACGAGTGTTTGTCAGAGCTCGTGTTAAACAACCTGAATCGTGTCAACTACCAGCCTTCTATAAATAAGTGACCTGTATCATACTAACCTACACCACGCTAAGTATCTGCATTAAACTCCCGCGGTGCGGAGAGCGGATGCATCTCGTTAGCCCACCGTAGCTTCAAACACCCCCACACTGCTGCTGCCGCTATAAATAGAAGCCAATCTGCGGCCCCACCTAATGAGCACCATCCACTTCACCTCACTGTCAACAACCAGTCAGTGTGTGTGTGCCAGTGTGTGTGTGTGTGCTTAAAGATACAGCTGACAATGCTGTTTTGATCAAATCACTACTCTGCCAAGAAACGTGTGTGTAATTGTGTGTGTGGTGTGTGTAATTGTGTGTGTGTGTGTTTCTCGGTATCTTTTGTTGCTAAAAATAGACGAAGCAAATTTGGAAGTTGCCTTGGCAGCATCACGGCAGCTCGACAGGCAGATCGCTCTCTCTCTCTCTCTCTCTCTCTCTCTCTCTCTCTCTCTCTCTCTCTCTCTCTCTCTCTCTCTCTCTCTCTCTCTCTCTCTCTCTCTCTCTCTCTCTCTCTCTCTCTCTCTCGCTCCCTCTCCATCTCCGCTCACCTTTCTTTCTTCTCTTCGACGTTTCAAGTTTCCTTTGTCTCCTTAACTTGCTCTCATCTTGCTGACCTGGCTCACCTCCAGAGTAGGAGTGTGTGTAAATGTGTAACTATGGAAGAGTTGCGTGGCCTACTTGCATATGTAAATTGTTGTGCGTTTCCATGATGTGTAGTAGATGTTATGCATGCTCTACAACGTCAGACTTTGGAATACATTTTAAATTATATATGTGATGATTTAATTAGATTCATTATTGTAAAGATGTCTGATAGCCTACTTAGGTTTTTCAGTTCCACTTGAAGACTTATTCGAGATTTCATAATCATCAAGTTCTTTGACCGCAAGTTTGATTTTCGAGACTTAATAAAATATCATACCCATCAAATACAATTTCTTATGAATTTTCTGTAAATTAACTTATTACCATATCACTCAGCATGCAGAAGAAGAAACATAAATGCTGAGGATTTCTCCGTGTACAGGAAAACATATAGTTTCCATCTTCGTCTGTTTTATCAATAAAGTTAAAATAATTATAATAATCTTATAGAAAATGTATGTGCTATTGTACAGGAGTCCAATGGGTGTTTATTTCTGATATAGATGACGTTAATTATAATGGAGGTTAGTATTCAGCCCCCTACATATCCCCCCACTCTTTATTTTGAAACACTAGGCTTAGATTTCCATCTTTTCATACATGTAACGCTGTGTTTTCCCCCAAAAAATATCTTTGTACAAGATTAAAATGTATTAACTTGAATCAGAACACAATAAAGCCTTGTGCACAGTGTTGTAAATCAACATGTTACAATTGAAATACTCCCGTGATGCCCATATCAAAAGAACTGGCCTACATTTTGACCACACTATCTAACTAATACAAATCTCAAACTTTGGACAGATTTCTGAACTAGGTCAACTTTTTCGGATATTTTAAGTCTGCAGTGTAACTTTTAAGCTTGTGAGACAGGAAATGACCCGAGGTCGGTCTTTCCTGTGTGTCTGATATAAATGTGTCTGGATCTTCCTTTATTATTTGTCCTTTGGTGGCTTTTTATGACAGACAGAGCTGTCCTCTAAGATTACTACACGGCTGCAGAAGGACATCTTTTATCAGTTGAAATTACTTTAAAGTGCAATGTTTTGAGCTCTGCATTTCTTCAGGCGCTTCTCTTGTTTTGGTTTGTCTCCAACCACCCTCTTTCTAGGAACTCAAAGAGGCACAATTACTTTTTTTTGTGTTTTCCCTTTCCTGTAGTTTGTTCTTAAGGTTTTAGTGCATGTAAATGGTCTGCAAAGGCTAACATTCCAACGTTTCTCTACCACACCCATCCATTGGACTCCTTTGTTTACTTCCAGAACAAATATGTAAAACTAACGCTCCTATTGGCTACCTCTCCAAAACATTCTACATGATTGGCTAAGGGGCGGGACATCTCAAAGCGTTTGACCAATCACAACACAGTTGGGCATGCGCTTACTACCCATTGAAAACAATAACAAAAACACATGGGTGCCGAGGAAAAGGCCCTATGAGGACACAGGTTCAAGTTCTTCTAATCTCTACCATCAGACGTCATCAAATTAGAGATTAAGGTAATGTTGTCTTATTTTTCTACAGTTATCCTGTTTCTCTTTTACCAATAGGCGCGTTCACAACGGAGTACTTTTACCCGTACTGTTCCCGTTTAGTTCCGTTAGTGCCTGGAATTTTGCGTTCACACCAAAAACAGAACTTAGTTCCGAAAACTTTTACCCCCATGTTTAGTGCCTGCTAGAGAGGTGGGACTATCATGGGGAGAAAAAAGTACCAATTTCGATTGGCTGGGCGAATTGCAAACCACGCCCCGTAAAACTCTGAAAAGTTTTGTGAAGCCGCCATTGTATTTGCTGGCATTAGCATTATTAGCATTAGCATTAGCCCCGCACACCAACGGAGAGAGAATAACTTATGGCAACTCAAAAGAAAACATGGGAGCAGTGGAGTGATGAGGAGGTGTTGGCGTTCTGGCGATTTACTCGGAAGGCTTCAGTAGAAGCTGCTGGGAGTCCCAGCAGCTTCTAATGAAGCCAGTCCCCAACTCCGGGGACTTCCGGCCGGGGACTTCGGGTGGCAGTATACGCCGTGAAGTGGTTTGCGGCCTGCCAGTAAACCCAAAGCAGAAGAAGACGAAGTGACGTCAGCGGCTTCATTTGCGTAATCTTCCCTCAGGGAACTTATTCCGGTGTGAACGCGATCTGTACTTAGTTCCATGGGGGTACTAAGTGCTGGCACTAAGTGCTGGGCACTAAGTACGGCAAAGTACTTGGTGTGAAAGCGGCTAATGTTACAGTTTTTATTGTTGTCTTGAGTCCCATTAAGCACCTTGAAATACTGTAGCTTCATCAGTATTAGATTACTTCTGCTGGTTGATGTCTGAAAGGCTTCTGTCTCTCTCTGTTCTCTCTCCATCCTTTTCAGTGTGGATTGTGTTTCAAACCAACGCTAATTAGAGCGATCATGGCTCAATAGCTGCAGATCAATGGTGCTCAGCCACCTGCTGGGAGTGACACTCACATCTGTGGCACCAGGGAATATGACACACAGAAGGCCCATCAGCCCAGGTGACAAACGCTGTCCGTGCTTCAAGGGAAAAATAAAATGATAGCGCTTGATGCATAAAAAGACCCATTCTGAAACGCTACATATCTATTATTGACAGGGTGGGGGGGTTATTATGCCTCATTTGCATTACTGCTTTTGACATTTAAAGTGGTAATCTGAGAGATTCTGGCTTCTTTCATGTTGGCAACAGTGCATTAACTCCCAAAAGATCACCTGTCAATCACCTGAAGACGATATGACCCTTGCACTTTTATTTCGTTTTTCTTTATTGGATATGTCTGCAGAAATTTGTGTCAATGGGACCGTTAACCAGAGTGGAATATCTCAACAAGCATTAGCCGGATTGCAATGGCATATTCAACACATTTCCATGATTATAAGTAGACTTAGAAATAAAGCTTTTCCTTTTGTACCTGACTAACAAAAATGTCCTTCAAGATGGATTTCTATAATAAAAAACGAAACACAATACACTACCAACTTCAAGTTTTTAAAAAGAGCAGATATTTAGCTCTCTTGTAGCATTAAATGGGCTGTGGCGTCATTGAAGTATGCAGATTCTGTGACATTTCCAAAACTTGCTCAGTTATTTGGGCAATGGTCCAGGGGGGGATTTTCATTCTGCAGAAGAATAAAAAGTCCATCTCCCCCGACAGAATATATCCAGAAATAGAGCAGAAACATTTGCAAAACATCCAACACTAAAGCCTGCTACAGTAACTGCACAGCAGATATAACGCTGGTATTTTAATGTTATCTTAATGTGAAAAAGGCAGCATGTTATCGCCTTCAGTGCTAACTCTCATGAGCACTTTAATGTCACCAAATACCCCGCAGGATCCGAATCCTCACAGTAGCAAGTCCCCCATGTGTTTTGCTCAAGGACACACAGAGACAGCTGACCAGATGATCTCTAAGATTGCAGGATGATGACTTTAACGGCCAGAATACAGTGCTGCAGGTATGAGTACTAAAACAATAAATTCAGTCAGGATTTTAGCACTTCCTGTCCTCTTGTCTCGAAGTTTAAATGTTTTTTTGGTGTGAAGCATAAAATAAGGTCTCAGGTTAATACAAGCTGAAGAGATTTTCACATGTTATCCTACGAAATCAAATGCGTCAGTAAATACCCCACTGGTGAATTAAAAAAACAGTGGTTGCTTACAAGTGTCTAAATGAGAAGACTAAACGTCATCACGCCCAACATTAGCCGCCTTTAGCTTAGCGGTGGTGATGTGAAGTCATGTGACCGTGCTGTAGTTCCTTTATAGCCCAACATTAGCCGCCTTTAGCTTAGCGGTGGTGATGTGAAGTCATGTGACCGTGCTGTAGGGGTTTCACAACTACCATTATTTACTAGTCGACAAGTTTTTCAAAATAGTAGTCGACTAGTCGACTAGTTGTTACGTCATATTAAAGACACACAAAGAGAGGTGTAAAACTGTATTTTGTATTGCAATGCATACAGTTACGTTAAACACTGTAACAAAGCAGCATTTTAATTTGGGTTACATGGCTGATTAAATAAAAAACAGTAACTGGACTCACCAAATCTACTGCAAAAACTCTGTTAAGAACATAAATGCAACGTAAATCCAGTGCGCATTGCGCAACACTTTACTCGCTGTCACTGTCCTCCTCGATAAGGATGTCCACCCTTCCAGGTTTTTTGGTTTGCATTAAGGAAGACCAAAGCATCAACATGTGAGGGAAGGAGGCTTGACCGCTGTCGGGTGACAGTGTTGCCTGCCAGGGAAAACATCCGTTCACTTGGGGTGCTGGTGTAGCCAGGTAGCTCCTGGAAAGCTTTGCTAAACGGGGGAAGCGGTTCACGTTTTGTGCCCACCACTTCAGAGGGTTATCCATTGTGGGGATATGGGGTGTCTGCTGGCAGTAATCCCGTAGCTCAGCCGCGCCTTCTTGTTGCTCTCGAAATGAGGTCCAAACAGCTGTTCAAAGAGGGGTGCTAGTGGAGCACGCTCGTGAACTTTTAGCGCCGGAGCTAAAACTGAAACTGTAGAGTGCATAGGTGCGGCGCATTTGCGCATAAATGAGGACCCCTGAATGTCGGGCGTGTTTTGCTGGAGCATTTTGCAGCACCTCAGCGCCAATGTCGGCATCCTCATTTCCCACGTTTGCCTCCATTTTGTTCACGACTAGTCGACTAGGGCCTACAGCGCCGACTAGTGGTAGAACTACTCGACTAGTCGAGTAGTCGAGTAGTTGGTGAAACCCCTACCGTGCTGTAGTTCCTTTATAGCCCAACATTAGCCACCTTTAGCTTAGCGGTGGTGACGTGAAGTCATGTGACCGTGCTGTAGTTCCTTTATAGCACAACATTAGCCACCTTTAGCTTAGCGGTGGAGGTGTGAAGTCATGTGACCGTGCTGTAGTTCCTTTATAGCCCAACATTAGCCACCTTTAGCTTAGCGGTGGTGACGTGAAGTCATGTGACCGTGCTGTAGTTCCTTTATAGCACAACATTAGCCACCTTTAGCTTAGCGGTGGTGACGTGAAGTCATGTGACCGTGCTGTACTTCCTTAACAGCCCAACATTAGCCGCCTTTAGCTTAGCGGTGGTGATGTTAAGTCATGTGACCGTGCTGTTCCTTAGCCTTTTACTTCAAAAAACATAAAGTGATGTTAACATGTGGAGATCATCCTGCTTAAAAAACATATAAGTATCATAACGTTTGTTTGTTGCAATATGTCCTCTTGTCCAAAAACTATAGTCCTGAAGAGTGCCTCTTTGTACTGCAGGTGTACTGCATATTCATACATCAGGCTGTTTCTCTATGAAGCACAGAACAATGGGAATAATTACCTCGAGTTGGATGTCCTCAGATCGTCTGCCAGTCGTTAGCGGTGTAAGCCTGCAATAAACAGAAAAGCATAAAAAGAACAAGTTGAATCAACCATCAGTGTCATCACGGGAAGAAGGGGCAGGTCGCTGCCTGACACACAGCGCTGAGGGGAGGATCGTTAGAAGACAGCGCCCCTGATTGGTGCATTTGTCTACATCAAAGACGGCTAAGTAGGATACGAAGCAGCTGGGCAGGCTTTACATGGAGCAACAAAGCAACAAGACACAATCAGAGATATCACATGAAAATATAACTCCGCTGTGAAGACTTCCTTCTCACAGTCAGCTCGTAATGTGAGCAAGCAGCCTTAAAATAAACCTTAACATTTAGAAAAATAGCCTGATGTTGTGAATTATCAGGAACGAGGCAGTTAAAGCTAAAAGAGGTTGAGGGGGGGGGGGGAAGCAGTAACATCAGCCTATGACGTACAGATCAATGGTTTGACTGCAAGGCATGCTGGGAAGCTCTGAAAAAGAGGGCAAATGCATAATTCTGAGTGTTTCTTTCCTAAACAAGCACCATCAGACTGCTCAGCGTGAGACTGCAGCAGCAACGAGCTGCTCCCCAGTGTGAATCAATTTAATGGGATCAGTGTGACATGGAGCACAAGGGCAAAAAAAGAATGAATAGGCTTCACTTGTCCTCCTGTACGGCACATTATTCGGGGTTAGGAGGGCTTATGAGGCTTAAATGTTTCTTAAATGTTCAATATTTGTCATGAGCTGGATTCAGATGTAAGGGTTGAGAGTGCTGTCCCTGCTTCTGAATCCAATATTTTTTTTTTCTGGGGTAAATTTGAAACCCCCTGGTGGAAAAATGTCAAAATCATAGTGTCATAATTTGTTAGAGTTACAGAAAATTGCTGGTTTAAGGCACTTCCATTTTGGCTTCATTTTTTGGACTTGGAGGTTGCCGTTAGAGTCTTGTTGATACAGCAATTTATGTATTTATTAGAATTGGAGGATGAAACCAAGATTTGGAGGATTACATTACATTACATTACATGTTACGCTTTTATCTAAAGCGATTTACATACTCAATACTGTGGGCAATCCCCACAGGAGCAATTTGGGGTGAAGTGTCTCAGGGACACAACGACATGCTGACTGCAGTGGGGTTTGAACCTGTGCTCCCCTGATCCCAACACCAACGCACTAATCCACTGAGCCATAGCCTCCCAGGATGAAACCCTCTTTAATGGTCACATATGTTCATGCACACAGCACAGACAGTGAAATGTGTTCTCTGCTTTTAACCCATCCTAATACTAGGAGCAGCTATTACAGTCCAGGTTGAGTTATTCATACGTATCTCAGTCTGTATCAGTGAATTTCCCCTCTGTGTGTTGTGGAAGTGGGATGTTTGCATTTACCATGATGTAAAGAAATGTAGTAGTAAGTACTCAAAGTCTATTCAGTATTGTATCTAATGTTAAAAATGAAGATAGTGTATGTAACCTAGTTTACATGATTGAAATAAATATTGAAAAGTATTCTTCAAAGAAAATGGAAGGAGGAGCATTGTTTCTCCTCAAAGTTCAACCAATGAAAACAAGAGTGCTTAAACTATAAAAATGAAAACACAGCTATTGTTTGGCAGTATGATCCCTGGGTTTGCTCTGACTTTATTATATTGCATCCTTTTACTGTTTGCCTCCAGTGAATTCTTCAGAATCTGTTCAAACCTTATAAAATACAAGAGGTAGAGGAGGTCTGGCCTAGTCCAGGCCTTTTTAAGACTTTGTCGGCTATATTGCTATTCCATTGTAACAAAAGGGAAACACAACTGCATTGTGCAGATGTGCAGGAAGACAGTAAACAACTCTTGGCTATCTGAGGTTCTATTTGATCTAACATCACCTTCTTTGACTTATAGTGTGTGTCATCGGCGTATAGTCTGTGCATGCTTGTCGACTAATGTTCACAGATGGGGGTGTAGTCACTCCATTTGTCGTCCTGAAGGTTAGCCCTGGGTAGAGAGCACCTTATCACAGATGCATGCTGGGAATGGATGAGTCCATATGGGATCAGTGATCAGACATCAATCAAAAGCCATCTGTCAGGACATCCATCAGAGAGACTGAGTGGAAGTAAATGCTAACTTCATCCGTCTTCACTGGACTTAGATGTGAGTTTGACATGCCGGTGACTTGCAAACACAAGATGAATGAAGAGGAACCACACACACACACACACACACACACACACACACACACACACACACACACACACACACACACACACACACACACATACACATACACATACACATACACATACACATACACATACACATACACATACACACACACACACACACGTATTGTTCCGACCTTTCATCTACACTACCTGCTGAACTACTGCTCACTTTGGCAGGTGATCTGTTACAATTACTGCCACTGCATTTTCACCTTGATTAAGTCACTATGTAAGAGTACTAATCAAAACTTTGAGGTGTGTGTGTGTGTGTGTGTGTGTGTGTGTGTGTGTGTGTGGGTGTGTGGTGGTGTGTGTGTGTGTGTGTGGTGTGTGTGTGTGTGTGTGTGTGTGTGTGTGTGTGTGTGTGGTGTGTGTGTGTGTGTGTGTGTGTTGGTTCTTTGACTTCTAAAGGACACTGTGTGGCCCAAATGTAAACCTTAAGTTAGGATATTTTGAGGAAATCTTCAAAGTGCTGCTCAAGGCCTTTTAACTTTTGAGTACAGGGTAGAGGTAGGTTAGAGCACATTTCTCTATTCCAAGTGTGTGCACAATTCACCCTAAAAACCCTAAAAAACTTTAAAGATGCCCCATTATAATTGCTGGGGTTTCTCCTTTCCTTTAGTGTGTTCTATAGGTTTTAGTGCATGTGATTTTTCTTTAAAAGCTACAATCCTTGTGTTCCCCCCAGACTGAGTTTCTCATCCCCACCCTGCCTGAAACACCTCCATTCGACTTTGGATTGGTTACTTCTGGACAACAATGACATCATAATGTAACACTTGCACTTCTATTGGCTGGCATCCCAACACATTTTACGGGGTGGGACATCTCTAAACAGTTGTCCAATTACGACAGAACCACACCACACCCTAACCCTAACCCTAGATGTTACTAACAATGTCTGGCCCTTATAATAATAATCTGTGACATTTCCAGTAATAGTAGGAGCACTATGAGAGACTTGCTTTTTACTGTCATCCCTTAAATACTAATCTGAAATTGACCAATCGAAGATTGTACGTAATTTCCGTTTGCACACCCAACACTTCTCGGAGAGTTTCCCAAAGTGGGAAAAATAACCATGATTTTTCATGACATCTTCAGGGTTTTTTCTTCAAATGTTGGTCAATTCTCCCGGTCTCAGTTAATATTAAGACGTAAACTTTTTAACAGAGATGCATTACTAACTGGGGGTCTTGAGTGTTCAAAGATGTATAGTAGGAGGCAGAAAAGGGGTCTAATAAAAGAGAGTACTACGTTGCATCATGGAAACAAAGAATCAGAATTTGTGGACCTTCAAAACAAGCTTGGGTCTATTTGTCTGGATAACAGCTTGATTTTTAAACATAATTGTATAACCTGCCTATTCTACTCTATGGAAGTGCAATAGTTAATCAATGAAGTACTCCTTTAAAGCTGTTTTAACACATTTCTGGTCACATGTCGCTGGAAAATTCAAAAATAGCTAAAACGTTCAGGGCGTCAATCGGTCACACATCAACAATATTGTTTCAATGTAGGAAACATTGAGACACTTCTGATATTTCCATTTATTTTAGGATTAGCTGGCCTCCTAACTCATATGACAGATATCTTGCCCCTTTAGCTGCTACACAGTTCACTTTCTTCTCCAGCTATTAGCTAACTTTGTCCGTCTTTCATTTGGTGCAGAACAGGTTGCATAGAGTGGGTTTTTCAGAGCTTGTTTGCTGTATATTAATTCCTTCTGCTGCTGGAAACAAAGTTAACATGCGCAGTGAGGGTGGACCACGCAGTCAATGTCATGAAACCAAAATAATGAGCTAAAAGCAGTTAATAAGCTCCAGAGAAGATAATTATCTGTGGGTCATTCACACAAAGTGACCCCTCTCAGATAACAACTTTGTATAACAATACATCCACCACTTAATATTATCAATTTGGAGCTTTTCTGGGAATGTGGTCAAAGGGCATTTTGCTGCGTCGCTCTATCTTTGTCTGGATGTAAAGAAATTATGACATTTTATTAACTTGAGTGACTAATCTTTCAATCTAGGTTTTGTCTAGGATTTTCTTCTCTGAAACCAAACTGAAACTAGGGCACAGTGTCCGAAACGTCAAGAAACTCAAGTGTAGAAGCTTAGTCTAATACTAGAACTACCACATTACAGCATAATCTAATTCAATCATTCTCTTCATGTGCATCATAAAAGTAGAGTCCATATCCAAACATTGACCGAATAAACAGTACTTGGGGTTCTCACAAACATGTTCTAAAAACCTCTGCCTTTCCGGGGTCAAACACAACCAATCATATGAAAAAACACACCTAAATACCTTTGGCCTAGGATATAGGACGGAGACTAGTACTACAATTGGAACATAAACTTGAAAAAGGCCAATAGCCACTCAAAAATCCAATATGGCGGATTTGATCAAGATGGCCACCAATGATGGCTTAGGAATGTCATTTGTTGCCATAAAACCACTTTCACTACGACTATATAAACGATCTTGGTGTCAAATTATACATTTTTGACAACGTAGAAACCAAATTCAGACACCAGGAATCACTCAGAAGCTTCTTTTTACAATGTCTAAGCGATACGATCAACATAATCTGCATATAATATGGAAAACTAGGTGCCTTAACATGCATGGTGGCTGAGACCGGTGGAGGTATTTTGAGATGTAGGAGTACATTTGCAAATCAGAGACTAGTATTAGTATATGTATTCCACATACTTGGCTTTTGTTACCAGTATGTAAGCTCCTTGCCTAAAGGGATATCCACAACAAAATGCACTGCCGTTCTGAAGGAGTCTGAACAGATCTTTTCCTCAACAGGAGGGGAAACAACTGTGGCTGATACACTGTGCTTAGGTGAGGAGTAGCTTATCCCAGAGAGGAGATGCTTTAGATCGCAGCCTGTTATCCACAGTCCAGCAGACACCATACTGCTCTTTCACTCACCGACACTCCAGGTACCGCTGCCACCGAAGTATTTTCAAGAGCAACCCTGCTAGACTGGAAAAAATCACAATGATACCTACAAAAAGGGATGTACTGGAGTTAAGCTGACACGCATCAAAGTTTGTTTCCTTTTCTCAAAGTCTTTGGCAAGGACAACTCCGGGAGCTCTGCTGAGTTAACGGTTTATATATGTCCTCATATGAGGTGATAAAAGAATAACTGATAAGAATAAATGACAAAATAAAATGTGTGAAGGGACTATCAAATGAATTTGTCTCGGTAACACTAATGAAAGGTGAACTGCGTAAAAGAAGATGAATGTCACAAACAAAAACTAAATTAAACAATGCAAAAAAACATTTAAAAATAGAACAGCTGTCACAGAGTTTGAGATTAATAAGTAAAGACACATTAAAAGCAGCACTAGTGCAATGGGATCCAATCTGAGAGAGTGGGTGATGCATTACGTAACATCATGTTGTACAGTTTTACATAATGTCTGAGTACTTCAAATTATATATCTAGAAAAACAACTCACCTCAATTCCATCCCCTGATTCTTAAAGGTCTATTGAATATAGTTTATTTATGAATAGGGATTTTGTTCCCATCCTGCGGACAGAGCTTCAATACACAATTATGCATACAAATAGATCTTTATTGATGTTGATGCTCTCATAGACTCTAATGATGTCAATTGCTGACGTCATTTCATGAAAGGGCCAGCTTTAAGCCAATTTGGCAAGACTGCTTTAGCCCATTATGTATCTCCAGCATAGTTAAAGTGAAAATAACAAGCACTGCTAGGGTTGTTTATATTGGGACCATTGATGAAGTCTGTAATTGGTTTATGGAATATGCACTCAAACGTACTTTCAATCCATGTTATTTCACAATGATGATGAGCATGTTATGATCTCTATCGGACTGCCTGTTCAAATGCAATTTTTCAATATGTTAAAGAGGCCCTATTAAGCTTTTTGGGATTTTTTCCATTCCTGTAGTTTGTTCTATAGGTTTAAATGCATGTAAATGGTCTTCAATGACTAAAATCCCTGTGTTCCCTGCCTACATTGTAGTCCTTTGTTTACTTCCTGAACATAGTGACATCACTTTGCGACACTCATACTTCTATTGCTAGCGCTCCAACACATTGTACGTGATAGGCTAAGGGGCGGGACATCTCTAAGCGGTTGACCAATCACAACAGAGCCGGCCAGCTAACCAATCAGAGCAGACTGGGCTCTGGTTTCAGACAGAGGGTGAAAAGAGGTGCTGCAGCACAGGCAGTATGAGAAAAATAAAGAGCTTTTTGAACATTTGACACTACATACTGATATACACCTGATCATCAGCAGGAGAGGACTCTTTAAAGTAGAGACACTACATACTGATATACACCTGAACATCAGCAGGAGAGGACTCTTTAAAGTAGAGACACTACATACTGATATACACCTGAACATCAGCAGGAGAGGACTCTTTAAAGTAGAGACACTACATACGATATACACCTGAACATCAGGAGAGAGGACTCTTTAAAGTAGAGACACTACTATGATATACACCTGAACATCAGCAGGAGAGGACTCTTTAAAGTAGAGACACTACATACTGATATACACCTGAACATCAGCAGGAGAGGACTCTTTAAAGTAGAGACACTACATACTGATATACACCTGAACATCAGCAGGAGAGGACTCTTTAAAGTAGAGACACTACATACTGATATACAGCTGGACATCAGCAGGAGAGGACTCTTTAAAGTAGAGACACTACATACTGATATACAGCTGAACATCAGCAGAGAGGACTCTTTAAAGGAGAGACACACATACTGATATAGACCTGACATCAGCAGGATAGGACTCTTTAAAGTAGAGACACTACATACTGATATACAGCTGAACATCAGCAGGAGAGGACTCTTTAAAGTAGAGACACTACATACTGATATACAGCTGAACATCAGCAGGAGATGTCCTCATTGAGGTCAAGAACAAAACAGAAGAAGAACATTTGGATGACATTTTGTACGACTTTACATCTGAGAACTTTCCCTCCAATATACTAGATTTGCCAGAACTTCCTCTTTAATGAATATATAGCTTAATTAACCTGGCAACAGATGAAGCTGCAAATCAAATGAGATCCTTCATTTAAAAATAAAGATTAATTATTTTACTGGTTCGAATACTTTCATTAAAAATATCAATAAGAGATCTGTTAAAATACCTAGACTTAGAAGAGGAACAGTTAATGCTAATGTTCAAAATTGCTTTTGAGTCCCCTCAACAATTGATAGACTGAAGTTGCTTTCCTCCTGGTCATTTTATGGCAGCAGTGGCTTGGGGGTAAATAGATGCAAACCAATCTGAGGGTTCGATCCACATCCCCAACTGTCAACATGTCACATTTCCTGTAGCATCATAAAATAAAGGCTATTGAAATGTTATGTTATAAAAAGGTTTCATTTGCATCTGCATTACCGTTCCCACTATCTGCAGAATGATCCATAGTTTGAGTTTCTCCTTCCTAGTAACCATGAACAATTTGCAATGTTATGTATATCTGTACATTTTATACTATCCTATGTATATACACCTGCCTGGAAGACATCCGCTCCTGGATGACCACCAACTACCTCCAGCTCAACAGCAGCAAGACGGAGGCAATCCTGATAGGCACCACAGACCAGCTTGCCAAGGCCGCCAACATCAGCCCCTCCCTTGATGGTCAGCTCATTTCTCTCTCCTCTGTTGTCACCAACCTCGGTGTAAGGTTTGACCCCACTCTGTCTTTCCAAGCCCACATCAAACATATCACCAAGACCTCCTTCTTTCACCTGAAAAACATTTCCCGACTGAAGCCCTCACTCTCAACTGATGACAACAAAAAACTGGTTCATGCACTCGTCTTCTCAAGACTAGATTATTGCAATGCACTCCTCTCCGGTCTCCCAGCCAAATCCATCAACCGCCTGCAACTTGTCCAGAACAGTACAGCCAGAGTTCTCACCGGTGCAAAAAGGTCCGCACACATACTGTAACCCCCATACTTACACAACTACACTGGCTCCCAGTCCACTACAGGATCCAGTTTAAGGTTCTGCTCCTCACTTACAAAGCCCTGAATGGACAAAGCCCAAAATACCTCTGTGACCTCATCCGTACCCAGACATCTACCCGCTCTCTCCGCTCCAGCCACGCTCCTCTTCTTTACATCCCCCGCACACGTCTCCGAACAATGGGAGACCGAGCCTTCTGCTCATTCGCCCCGCGCCTCTGGAACTCCCTCCCAGATCAGCTGAGATCTGCCCCTTCCACCGAGGTCTTCAAAACCGGCCTTAGGTCTTAAGGCCGGTTTTGAAGACTTTCGGCAGGCCTTCCAATAAACTTTGAGCATGGTACACCTGGAGTACTGCCATTTGTATCGCTATCTCCGACATTTATTTTTAATTTATTTTATTTATTTATTTTTTATTTTATTTTATTTTAATTTATTTTTTAATCTCTCAAATTGTATCAGTGTCCTTTGTTGTGAAGCGCTTCGAGATTTGTCTTGGCAGATGAGAAGCGCTATATATCCACATTGTAAAGCCTCCTAAAGGTAGTAACTCCAAGGCATTCCAAACACCAAACAACCAGTGCATTTGGCTCGGCAGGAAGATTGGAAAGCAGTCACATAGCAACAGCTGTAGCCACAAACAACACTCCTGCAAAGTGTTTCTCTCCTGCTGCTGCCTGAAGAAACAACGTGCCATTTGAACACTTTAACATTGCTTTCCACCTGCTGCCTAATCTACAACTGGGGAGATCACATTTAATCACAGAAACTCTTAAAAAACACCTACAATCACAGTTTTACTACATCGGCGACACATTTAATCACAGCAACTAGTAGAGGACATTTCCACTTGTGGTATAATAGCCACGCACGAGGAGATACAAATGTTTATTTTAAGCGCAATTTACCGCCTAGGATCTTCACTCTTCAGTCCATTAAAGGAGAGAACATTTTCAAGATTGGAAAATGTTCTTCAAGTTAATGAAGGTTTGAGTCGCATAGCAACAGCAGCTTGCAAACAACTCTTCCTCAGAGTATTCATGGAGTAGTGCTGGCTAAAAACAGACGGAGGATGAGGCATGCTTTGTGGTGAGTTGGTCACATGGGAGGCAGTAATGACAACAAGCAGATCGTGACCTCACAATCCTCCCACTACCTAATATAATATATTGGTATCGTGAGCCCTAAACCTCGGAAATGAGTCAGTATTTTTGCAATTCCCTCCATTGAAGTGTTTTAGGGAAAAAGCCTAAAAAAGGGTCTATAAACACTAGCTTACAAGATTTTCGTATACATGAATTACGTCTGTGAAAACCCAACTGTGAATGTCAGAAGCTTTTAGGAGTTTTTAAAACTGCTCAAGTGTCTAAATGAGACTAAACGTCATCACGCCCAACATTAGCCGCCTTTAGCTTAGCGGTGGTGACGTGAAGTCATGTGACCGTGCTGTAGTTCCTTTATAGCCCAACATTAGCCGCCTTTAGCTTAGCTGTGGTGACGTGAAGTCATGTGACAGTGCTGTAGTTCCTTTTTAGCCCAACATTAGCCTCCTTTAGCTTAGCGGTGGTGACGTGAAGTCATGTGACCGTGCTGTAGTTCCTTTTTAGCCCAACATTAGCCTCCTTTAGCTTAGCGGTGGTGACGTGAAGTCATGTGACCGTGTTGTAGTTCCTTTTTAGCCCAACATTAGCCGCCTTTAGCTTAGCTGTGGTGACGTGAAGTCATGTGACCGTGCTGTAGTTCCTTTATAGCATAACATTAGCCTCCTTTAGCTTAGCTGTGGTGACGTGAAGTCATGTGACCGTGCTGTAGTTCCTTTATAGCCCAACATTAGCCGCCTTTAGCTTAGCGGTGGTGACGTGAAGTCATGTGACCGTGCTGTAGTTCCTTTATAGCCCAACATTAGCCGCCTTTAGCTTAGGGGTGGTGACGTGAAGTCATGTGACCGTGCTGTAGTTCCTTTATAGCCCAACATTAGCCGCCTTTAGCTTAGCGGTGCTGACGTGAAGTCATGTGACCGTGCTGTAGTTCCTTTATAGCCCAACATTAGCCGCCTTTAGCTTAGCGGTGCTGACGTGAAGTCATGTGACCGTGCTGTAGTTCCTTTATAGCCCAACATTAGCCGCCTTTAGCTTAGCGGTGGTGACGTGAAGTCATGTGACCGTGCTGTAGTTCCTTTATAGCCCAACATTAGCCGCCTTTAAATTAGCGGTGGTGACGTGAAGTCATGTGACCGTGCTGTAGTTCCTTTATAGCCCAACATTAGCCACCTTTAGCTTAGCGGTGGTGACGTGAAGTCATGTGACCCTGCTGTAGTTCCTTTATAGCCCAACATTAGCCGCCTTTAAATTAGCGGTGGTGACGTGAAGTCATGTGACCGTGCTGTAGTTCCTTTGGAGCCTAATGTTAGCTTTCTACAAATCATAAGGTCGCCTTAATATGAGCGGCAGTAACTCAGTCTGTAGGGACTTGGCTTGGGAACCGAAGGGTCTCCAGCTCAAGTCTTGATCGTAATAAAAAACTACAGGTTAGACTGAAAGGTACCTCTATTTATTCAGACCTAAGGTGTATAAATCCTGTCTTGTGCATGTTATATTCTGTACAATAACAACTGAGTTGGGGATAAATAAAGGGTCTTCCTCTTTCTTCTTAATTTGTTGAGATTATCATGCTTAACAAACTGTGTATCATAAACATTTGTTTTTTTTGCCACAGACTTACTTTAGACTTCATTCCAAAATCCAATAGAAAAATTAAATTGGCTTTTTGTCGCTGGATACCTTGCGATGTTTACTTCCTGGTTGTCCTCCAGAAATACATCCCTGCACTACTCTATTGGGCTAAAGCGGCCCCCCTGCAGAGCGAGAAGAGAAGAGAAAGCTGAGACAGGTACAGAGTGAGTGTGGAGAAACTGCCAGGTAATGACTGTAATTCAACTTCAGTTCCCGGGGAAGTGAGTGCGAGTGAAAGTTTAAAGCTTAAATCAATGAGAGCCGGCATCAGGGTAGACCACAGGAGAGCGGGGGAGACTGACACAATTCATGGGTCAATGAAAGGGAGCAATGGAGGGAGGAGGGAGAGCAAAGAGTGGGGTAGAAAGAAGACGCTGAGAGTATAAGGTGTGTGTGAAGCTGCAGATTTGAGGCAGAATGATGGATGCGCGTAAGAAAATGAACGCCTCTTTTTTTACCCGCTTTCGTTCCCTGGAAAACTCAGGGATCACATGTGAGTCACCGCCCCCCAACGCCCTCTGCAACACACACATCCTGTACTGTGATGATCAAACTGGCACAGAAGCTCTACACACACACACATTAATCACTGCTGCAGTGTGGAGGGGAAGCCGGCGGTGTATTTCCTTCAGGGCAGCACTTCCCCTTCTTCTTCTACTGTTTCAGCTCAGCACCCTCACTGAGCAAATGTGGTTTCTGCACCCTGAGAAACAGAAGTGTACTGTCGGTGTGTGTTTTTATCTTTGTGTCACAGCGCTGTGTGAAGTGTGTACTCGCTGTGTTGTACAATAGGCTACACTACAATAATGAGAGGAAAAACAGCGATGTTGCTGGGTAAGTTTCCTGGTAAAATCTTAAATGAAACAAACCATTGACTCTTCCTTTTTATTCCCTGATGTTTGTGGTG
Organism: Dissostichus eleginoides; assembly: GCA_031216635.1. Taxonomy (NCBI): domain Eukaryota; kingdom Metazoa; phylum Chordata; class Actinopteri; order Perciformes; family Nototheniidae; genus Dissostichus; species Dissostichus eleginoides. The sequence goes on along the minus strand of CM062266.1, from coordinate 36,255,621 downwards.
TTCAGTGTGTCTGTGAGTGCGTGCGTGCGTGCGTTCGTGCGTGCGTGCGTGCATGCGTGCGTGCGTGCGTGCGTGCGTGCGTGCGTGCGTGCGTGCGTGCGTGTCAAATCTGAGGTGCTGTATTTGTGAGTATGCTTCCTTATTATTCGACTACACTTAAAGATTCAGATCATTAGCTAATACAAAATGAAAACCAACTCTTAAATATATGATTCTGAAATGAGCCATTATGTATAACCAGTACTTTAACTTTTGGTACTTTCAGTCATTTTGATGCCAATACTTTTGCTCAAGACATATTTTCAATGCAGGACTATTACTTCGAACCTTGAACTTGTAACAAAGTATTTCTACAATGTAATATTGCTACTTTACTAAATTGAAATATCTGAGGACTTTATCCAGGGTTGTAAAACCAAAACAAACATGACATTTTGAATGCTCCTTTATATTAAGACACCATAAATCATTTTTAGTTAGCTTAGGTCACGGAAAACATTGTTGATTGGGTTACAATAACCTTGTTAAGTAAATGTAAAATGTACAGATGTGAAAACATTGACATTGTCAAAATATTGTTGGTCATGTGTGACATTTTGTAATATGTTCACATCCGATATGAATCAAATAATTTATCTTTTGACCATATTTATTCAATGTTTTGTAAATAAAGTTTTGAGGGTTTTTTTTTCTGATACATTTTCATGATACAACAACAAATAGATAAGGTTGCTCTGGTTTATCTTACACACATACTTCCTTTAACTGGGTGTCTGTTTTTCATGATATTGACCCCTTCCAACTATCATCAGAAATGTGTATATCTGGTGTCCATGGTATGAATCTTAATATATAGATTATTTGGATGCTTGCAAGAACTTAGAAGGACCAAGACTTGAATATCCACCAGCATATTTCCGCTACGTTGGCATTACTTTCACAAAAGTTTAACAGCAGAGCTGCCATTTCAGAATTAGAAATAGTTGGGAGGAACTGCATCCCACTGCCAATTGAATTATTCTAATAACTGCAATTGACGTCATATTTCCATGTTAACAGCATCTGCAGTAACAGTGTGGTTTGTAGAAGGTTTTGTTACAATACTTGTTATTATTTAGCGCAACCAAATACACACATCTTATGATTACCCACAGGTCACATTTACCTCCTGAAATGACACGCCTAGATTCAGCAAAACAAGCCCTTTTCCAACCAAATGCAGGCGGCAATTTGCACCCTGAAAACCTCCCCTCTCTCGTTAATGTTGACGTCTTTAACAAATCAAAGTAAGTACCATAATTAAGACTCATTCATGAGCATGGGAGAGCCTTGCAGGTTTGTGGATTTGTCTGCAATTTGCAAACAACAGTCATTATTTATGTTCTCTGTGTAATGGTTACGGCAGACAACAATCATTTTGTCACAATTTGCATGTCCCTGACACATTTTAATGACGGATAATAGATCCTCATAGACATGTCTGCACCTGGTTATTAACCAGCCCCCACAAAACAACTCATTTCAAACTTATCTGATTTACTTGAAGCCACAAATGAGATTTGCATAGTTGGAGAATATTGAGATATTGAAGAAAAGCAGTGGAAACTAAGGACAAAGGAGGCAGCGAACACATCAATAAGGCCAAAGATTGCATAATATATAAGTTGAGACTATTTAAAATTGTATTAGTCTGCACTTGCTTTCCAAAATGTTCTTTGATGAAAGTTATATTTGTGTTACTCATAAAGTTCTATGCAGAGCAAAGGGATTGCTTCCACATGGCCATAGAAGCCATTGGGACACACACTGAGTCACATGCACTACAACACACACACACATACAAAACACACAAGCTCGGGTTATAACACACACAGGGCTTTATATGGCAACCTTAACTTGCCAAATAAACCGTTTCTAAGCTTTTAAATACACTGTTATTATGTTATAACACTTTTTTAAGCGAGAGATATAACTATTTTGATTACCAATGTGTGATTACTTTGACATTCGCTAGCTAGCTTGTTACATGGGTAGCTAATATAAGCTAGCTAAGTAGGTACATTGATAGCGAACGTCCGCTAGCTTAATAGCAATTGTTCGCAAGCTAAATAGCCCACTGACAGGTTAATTGAATTTGGGTTAACTTGTTTTTTAAATGTCAACACTGTGGACCTTTGTCTCCTTTCTGGCAGTCAGATTTATTAAACTGTCCACAGGAGCTTTTATGAAGTCCGACTGGCTGATATGATTTGGTACTTTTCGTGTCTCTTTATAGCAGGGCCATTTACAACATAAGACACTAAGATCTGAAGTTTTGCTATAAGAGGTATTTGAAGGAGAAACTGATGCTTTCTCTGATCTGGAGATGTTGTTGACAGAGTGAGAAAAACTCACCTTCATTGCCTCTGAGGGTGTCTATGCTTTTAGTCCTTGCACTTGAAAATGTGTGTGTGTGTGTGTGTGTGTGTGTGTGTGTGTGTGTGTGTGTGTGTGTGTGTGTGTGTGACAGGTAAATGGAGCTCTGTCTCAGCAACAAATAGCCCTCCTCTCTGAAGAGTCTCTTCACAGTCTTCGTCCTCGTCTCTTTTTGTCCCTTCTGTTTTTCTGCACTTATTTTTCTTGACCTGCCTCTGCTGCTGTGCTCTTTCTCCACACTGTCTCTGCTTTAAGGTTACAGGGTACATTACGCCTCTACCACTTCTTTTTTCTACTACTTTCATTTCTTCACCTCATTTACCATGCTTCCTCCCTTTTTCCTCCTTTATACCTTCCTCTTCACCCCCATTAGGCACAAACACACAAAGACACACACACGCACACACACCCTGTCTAATTTCACTTTCACACTTAAAAACTGGTCCACTAAAACTAATGTAACTTTATGCTGCTGCCTTATTATTACATTAATTTACTATTCATACACTGCACTGTAAAGTTTTTGCTGAAATGTTATAATTGTCTTATTCTATTTTAACTTGTTTCATTTGTAATATATTGTCTTCTAAAAGGTATCTTATAATGTCTTACTTGTTTGTAAATCCTGTTTTTTGAAGACGTGTAGAACAAATACTGTTGTGCAGGAATGAGTCCTAAAACACATCATTTGTTTAGAAGTCTGAAATAAAGTCGAGCTGAAGAGATTTTAACGTTTTGTTCTACGACATGAAATACGTCAACAAATACCCCACTGGTCAGTTTAAAAATGATGGTTGCTAACATAGCGGTGGTGATGTGAAGTCATGTGACCGTGCTGTAGTTCCTTTATAGCCCAACATTAGCCGCCTTTAGCTTAGCGGTGGTGACGTGAAGTCATGTGACCGTGCTGTAGTTCCTTTATAGCCCAACATTAGCCGCCTTTAGCTTAGCGGTGGTGACGTGAAGTCATGTGACCGTGCTGTAGTTCCTTTATAGCCCAACATTAGCCGCCTTTAGCTTAGCAGTGGTGACGTGAAGTAATGTGACCGTGCTGTAGTTCCTTTATAGCCCAACATTAGCCGCCTTTAGCTTAGCGGTGGTGACGTGAAGTTTGTTTGTTTGACACAGAGATTATTTTCTGCAATATTTAAAATTACAATGGAAAAATCCCATTGGCTTTTGGTGGAGGGAACTAGGGAGGTGCTAACTTTACCATTTAAACCTTAAAGCGATGCATCAACACTCCTGTCCCATTCCGTAGTTCTTTGACAGTGAAGATAGAGAAGTAAACAAATCATGCAAGAAGTTTTCTTCTTTTGAGCTGTGTGTATGTGCTCTCATTCCCAAGAAAAACCCTCTCTAATATTGCACCTTCTTATCAGCTTTCACTCCTCATTACACTGCGCTGCCATCCACACCAAACTGCTGCTGAGGTGCCAGGCCAACACATTGCTTTCAGTGAAATGTGCAACATGTTTTACAGCATGCAGCCTCAAGCCATAAATCATCTTCTGGCAGTGCAGAGTGTACTATGATGCTGTGTGTGTGTATAAGTTCTTTTTCCTCACAACCACAAATCCAACGGTCCGCCTAGCAGAAGCTGTGTGTGGCATCAACACACATCTGGAGTATTTCCAATCATCACATTCAGAAACGGTTCTCAAAGAGTGTCACTACATTTGGAACGGTGACTGTATTCATATTGGAAGCTGACACTTTGAATTACAGCCACTGCATTTCATAATTACAGCTTAATTAGATGGAGAGAGGATGGAGTCTGAAGCAGCATTTGCCAATCAGAGACATTTAGCTATAGGAACTGTGCTAATGCATCCAACTGTCAGTTCTTAGATGATTCCAGATTAATTATATTCCCACCAGTAGTGGTGATTCTGGGTCTGATTCTATACATTTTTGGGCAGCTTTTATCAGCTTAAATCCGAGCCAAATGAAAGCAGTTTTTATCCTGTCAACACCAGAAAACAGGTATAAATGGTTAATGGTCTTCCCTAACAGCAGCATAAAAAGACAAGGCATTGCACTTGAGATAAATTAAAAGACTAGAAATAAACAATTCTAAAAGTTAAACACCTAAAAATAGAAACAAAATAGGATAAAAAAGTAAAAAATGTACATGTTGAAATACCAATTTACAGACAAAATATGGAGTTTTCTGGATGTGTGTATCTTACAACCTGCTTATTAACCATCATCTGTCTGCTGCTGATATTTAGCTGAGGAAACATATCTTTCCACTATACGGCAAATTTCACAAAAATATAATGTTCTCTAACATTATGCAGCAAATGTTCCCCATTCGTCTCTCTCCACAATCTGACAGCTGATTTCATGTGAGGACCCTCAAGGACTCATTACGGCGTCGCCGTCCACTTCCTGTGCAGCTTCTCTCCGATCTGGATCTTTAACATTCATCGGGCATCACTGATGAAATTTAGTGGACCAGCCTCCTTAACCTTGTGAATAATGAACTGCCAAAAATGTTTGTTTTGGTAGTGCGCAGCCTTGTTAAATCCCACTCAGTCATATTCAGTCTCATTTGTGTCTGCTCACCCACACATTAGCACCCGGCCCCGCTGACAGCGGGTCACTCTGCTGCTGGCCGGCTGAGAGCTCTTCACATTTGTGATTTATGTCGGCACCAATGTCAGGCATTAAATCCTGATCTGTGTGTGCATGTGTGTGTGCATGTGTGTGTGCATGTGAGAGACTGTCAGCATACGTTTATGGCTACAGAGTTGTGAGGGGTTACAATTACCAATTACCAGTACAAAATGTAATCAGTTACCAAATCACAATATAAGAGATTACTGTCCGTTAATTTTTGAGTACCTTAAAGAGGTCCTATTATGCTTTTTGGGGTTTTCCCTTTTATGTTGTATAGGTTTTAGTGCATGTAAATGTTCTGCAAAGGCTAAAATCCCTGTTTTTCCTCCTGAGTTTCTCTCCCCCCCCCGTCTGAATCGGCTAAATTGGACTCCTTTGTTTAATTGCTGAACACAGTGACATCACTATATAACACTCAGGCTTTTGTTGGCAAGCGCTTCAACACATTGTACGTGATAGGCTAAGGGGCAGGACATCTCTAAGCGGTTGACCAATCACAACAGAGCCGGCCAGCTAACCAATCAAGGCAGATTGGTGGGCTCTGGTTTCAGACAGAGGGTGAAAAGAGGTGCTGCAGCACAGGCAGTATGAGAACAATAAAAAGCTTTTTGAACATTAAAGCATGGAGGGAGGCGTGTGGCGTAGTGGGTTAGTGCTCGGATCAGGGGAGCACAGGTTCAAACCCCACTGCAGTCAGCATGTCGTTGTGTCCCTGAGACACTTCACCCCAAAATTGCTCCTGTGGGGATTGTCCACAGTATTGAGTATGTAAGTCGCTTTGGATAAAAGCGTCTAACAAGTAACATGTAATGTAATGAGACATGTCACAGTAGAGACACTAAATCCTGATATACACCTGAACATCAGCAGGAGAGGACTCTTTAAAGTAGAGACACTACTTACTGATATACACCTGAACATCAGCAGGAGAGGACTCTTTAAAGTAGAGACCCTACATACTGATATACACCTGAACATCGGCAGGAGAGGACTCTTTAAAGTAGAGACCCTACATACTGATATACACCTGAACATCGGCAGGAGAGGACTCTTTAAAGTAGAGACACTACATACTGATATACACCTGAACATCAGCAGGAGAGGACTCTTTAAAGTAGAGACACTACATACTGATATACACCTGAACATCACCAGGAGAGGACTCTTTAAAGTAGAGACACTACATACTGATATACACCTGAACATCAGCAGGAGAGGACTCTTTAAAGTAGAGACATTACATACTGATATACACCTGAACATCAGCAGGAGAGGACTCTTTAAAGTAGAGACCCTACATACTGATATACACCTGAACATCGGCAGGAGAGGACTCTTTAAAGTAGAGACACTACATACTGATATACACCTGAACATCAGCAGGAGAGGACTCTTTAAAGTAGAGACCCTACATACTGATATACACCTGAACATCGGCAGGAGAGGACTCTTTAAAGTAGAGACACTACATACTGATATACACCTGAACATCAGCAGGAGAGGACTCTTTAAAGTAGAGACACTACATACTGATATACACCTGAACATCACCAGGAGAGGACTCTTTAAAGTAGAGACACTACATACTGATATACACCTGAACATCAGCAGGAGAGGACTCTTTAAAGTAGAGACACTACATACTGATATACACCTGAACATCAGCAGGAGAGGACTCTTTAAAGTAGAGACCCTACATACTGATATACACCTGAACATCGGCAGGAGAGGACTCTTTAAAGTAGAGACACTACATACTGATATACACCTGAACATCACCAGGAGAGGACTCTTTAAAGTAGAGACACTACATACTGATATACACCTGAACATCAGCAGGAGAGGACTCTTTAAAGTAGAGACACTACACAATGATATACACCTGAACATCAGCAGGAGAGGACTCTTTAAAGTAGAGACACTACATACTGATATACACCTGAACATCAGCAGGAGAGGACTCTTTAAAGTAGAGACACTACATACTGATATACACCTGAACATCAGCAGGAGAGGACTCTTTAAAGTAGAGACCCTACATACTGATATACACCTGAACATCAGCAGGAGAGGACTCTTTAAAGTAGAGACACTACATACTGATATACACCTGAACATCAGCAGGAGAGGACTCTTTAAAGTAGAGACACTACATACTGATATACACCTGAACATCAGCAGGAGAGGACTCTTTAAAGTAGAGACACTACATACTGATATACACCTGAACATCAGCAGGAGAGGACTCTTTAAAGTAGAGACACTAGATACTGATATACACCTGAACATCAGCAGGAGAGGACTCTTTAAAGTAGAGACACTACATACTGATATACACCTGAACATCAGCAGGAGAGGACTCTTTAAAGTAGAGACACTATGTACTGATATACACCTGAACCCTTTTAAGGAGATATAGGTTCACCTACTGAATTTAGGGAAGAAATGAGCCAAAGAAAGTGAAAATAAAGCAAATTCAGGAAACAAAACAATATGCTTTTACTATAGTATGGATTACAAACACCCTCTATGACATATCGTTCTTTTATTTTAAAATGCATTGTTATATTTTAATCCTGCTAGGAAACCTAATTTTCTTCTATGCACCAGTAATCTGATTATGATTTAGTTCTATGTAACTGCAAGAGCAACAGTTGCCTTTTATTTTGTATTTGTATTAATCCTGTTACTCCCAAGCCTGGCTGCGGATATATCCAGAACAAATGTATCCCTCTTCTTCCTACTGTGAGATAAAGTAAAGTAGAGGAAGTGCCTGAGCTGGAGAAAGACGGGTTAAGACCTTCCACACTCTGCTAGACCGTCTACCTCAAAAACCTTGTCAGAACGTTGTCAGATTTCTCGGTGGGTACCTGCATCCCTGCACTCTCCTGGATAAATAAGGTTTGTAGGAACAGCACAAACACATCATTCTGAAAGTTGCACTGCAAATATTTTCCCTCCTCTCACAGCTCTGTGACCCGAGGTAAGTTCAGGAAACTGCTGTGAATTTAGAAAAACACCCCAGGATCCTGCAGAGCTTTGTGTTGTCTGTTTATCAAAAGATGGCTGAAACTTCCCACTATTGATCTGTAGAACCTACCGAAGTGTGCCAATGAATTCATACACAACACAACTGTCTGCTTCTTACATGAGGTCTAATTTCCTGATTCTAATATGTTATTTAATGTGCAATGATCAGACATATCTTCGGTCTTTCCTCATATGACATATTGACATTATAACTGAAGATAACCCTGACTTGTTCTCCTCCTAAGTATTATAGTTTTATTTTTCTGCACCTTAATATCAACAAAGTTTGCTCTGACACAAACTGTGGTACTTAATTAGTTCCACAAATCTGGCTTACATACTTAATTTGGATTTAGTCGATGAACCCCGACAAATAACTCCTCTGCACATTTGAGTCTGTTTGACAGGAGCTTAATAAAATAAATCTTAAAGTTTGATTTCATTTTGCTGAGCAGTGTGTGTCAGCAGTTTTATTGAAAGTGGAACTTTTCTACTGCCCATTATTATCCTGCTGAACATTGTTCATCTTAGATTTTAGAAACATATCACAAATATAGTTTTTGTAACTTTTTTTATGTACCTCGATGTTGAGTCAGTATTTTCCGCAAAAAGTGCATAACAAGTCATTACATGATGAAAATAAATAAATAGTGTTTTAATGATGTATCATTTGATGAATATTGTAAATATAGAACACATTTTAAAACCTGCTTAACTGCTCTTCTTCTTAATCTAAACTCAAACCACATATGTTCTGCTTCACTCAGTACTCTCTTTGTTGAAAATGGTTGAAAACGAGAAGTCCCATTCCACATAATTTGCATTCTTTAAATGACCATACACTAAATACATTTTAATATAATCTAATTAAGACTCTCATGAATAGAAAAACAGAAACACTATTTCTTTTAGAATGTGTTCTTGTAACTACCTTTCTTTCATAAGATGTGTTCGCAGCAATTCCCCTTATTTTGAAAAGACAACCCTAACCCTAAAAAGCCCTGTATGTGGTTTTCACATTTCATCAGGAAGCGCACAGACTGCATGTTGTTTGAGATAAATGTTCCCCACACAGGACAAACTACTAGTTTCAGAAAGCAACACTGCTGCGGGAGTCGTGGTTGTTCACGACCTTCGACAGTGGTTTCAAATATGAGACCTGTCAGAGTTCTGGGCTCTGCTCCGTCAGTCCTGTTAGATATAGAGTGATCACTATCCCAAAAAAACGAATGATACCCTTCGACTGCGAGCCCTGTTTTCAAAATTGCTCAAAATACAATTTCATCATCCTCAACAAAGATCTATTGTCTGATGAATAAAAAAGAAGAAATAGAATTTTCCGTGAAGCTTCTTCATTCTTCATAGCCCCGTTTCTTGATTTTTCTTCCCACCTAAAACTTCCGTTTCTCCTTCTCTACTGCGAGTGTGTGGGTTTCCTTCGCTCACTTTCCTCTCTTTCTCTTCATCACATCCTCCACTCTATTCATTTTGTTGTCAATCAAACAGGCTGATACACACCACCCACTGCTGCAAGGAGTGCTCATCCTCAGTGGGCACATTATGCATAGAAACAGCAAGGAAATTACATTTATTCACACGAGTCCTCTCCACAGGCAGCCCCCGTAACCTCAATCTCCTCTATAGCAAAGGCATTGGCACATATATAAGAGGTTTGATGAAAGGCATGTGAATTTGATGTCTTTGTTTGTCTTATATATGTGATCACATAATAACAGGTTGGAGGTTGGACGGTACATTGCATTCAAATGAAGAATGCACTTCCATATACTTGTGGATTTGCAAGAATCAAATGAATTCAAAATGTAAGAAACTCAGTCACTAGACAGTAAAGATATTTTTTTAAATCAATATTTTCTAGACGGAATAGTCTGCTATGAACGAAAAACTAACAGATCTAAAGTTTCCTTCTAAGCTACCAGACAATTTGCATCGCTTTTCCTAATGCTCAAAGACGCTTATGTTAATATTTCCTTCTTAGTCCATGTTTCCTTTACCCGGGTTGAAGCAGAGATTACTTTCTCACCCTGCTAAGCCAACGGTCATCCATTAATGAAACAAAATAAAACTTCTGAAGATTTTAAAATCCATGTTGAATTCATCAGGCCAAGACTACCCAAAGGCAAAGTTGAGCTTGATATCAAAGGTGAAGGAGATGTTTTAGTATAATGAGTTACTTTAGTTTTACACACTGGTAGTTGCTTGTGTGTTGTTATCCCCACTCAACTTGTAATATTAATGCATTATTAGCAACCTTATGCCAATGCTTAGGGTGAGTGTACATGTTTGTGTCATGTTCAAAGTAAAAATATCAATTGAGCCTTCTCCAGAATTAGAAAATTAGGCACCTCTATCAGAAAGGTCTTTCAAAAAGATATAAGCTCTGCTCATTCATGCCCTTGTAAAGCTACCTGTTGCTACCTCTTTTTTAAGGTTTTAGGACTTATTCCTGCTCCACTTTACTAACTGTTGCAGTGGTTCAAGTTTGATCTCTATAACATGAAACAAGGCAGACATCAGGTGTGTTTCTGCTCAACTTAGCTTGCTCTGTTATGGCTGAAAGACATATTGGCAAGGATTTCCACTCTACTTCCTCAGGGGAAATAATGTCTAAGTAGAGGTGGTGGCTTCGGTCGGAACTGATGTAGTATTTATAGAAACCATTGACCAACCCATGATCACTGACAGCTGAAATATACCTGACATATATAAATGGAGAGTGCATGCCTTGTTCACATGTGGTGTGTTTATGCATGGGTCCAAGTGTGTTCATGTGTGTGCCTTCACATGTCTGGCATAATCAATGCATCTCCTCTCAGTAATCAATGTGTGTTGATGAGTTTTGGGTCAGTGCCTCTCTTAGGGTTGGATAGGACCTCCATCACCGCCAATAATCAGTCTGTGTGCAGAACCTGTTATCAGCATCAGCTCAACCTGCTCATCAGCCAACAGACTGGAAAAAAGAACGCTATAACTTTCTTTATAAACAATGCAGATATGAGGAAAATACTTTTCAGAGAATTTAGGTTTAACTTGTTTGATTGCAGGATGTTTACGGTGGCTGATAGGTGCAAACGAGCTACAACGGCCTAAGACACTTCCATTTCGCGATGCAGTTTTAAAAAGGATGTAAATAAAAAGGACATGAATCCGTCAAAAGCCATGCAAATGAAGAAACATCTTCACCAACTCTACAACACATTCGCAGCATTTGAAAAACATTCACCAACGTGATGAAACATACGTTTTCAAAGAGCTCTGCATAAATGAAAAGGATTCTGTATCGCTTCTGAGAGCAATGGGCGGAGCAATGGGCGGAGCAATGGGCGGAGCCTGGAGATGTTGCGCAGGTGTAAGAAAACCGTCCAGGTGGTGTTTTGTATTTTATATGCAAAGGAGAGGGGGCTTCACAGTCACACCAAGGCTCTTGACTTGACTGTAGAAGGGTAGAGAGAATCCATCGACGATGATGTTGGGAGCAGTTAAAAATTAATTAACATAAAAAGGTCAAATGAAATGTAAATACATCAACCATACAAATAGTCCTATAATAAGGATGGTATCAAGGTAGACCTTCTTTCCAATGCCGTAATGAAATGCAAACACACTCCTAATTAAAGCCGATGCAGTGGTGCTGTCATTGGGTGAACTCTGGTCCTAAATCACAACCTTCCCCGAGGCAGAACTCCCATCAAGGTGTCGACCCTGAGTTCAGAAATAACGTTTTCTGATCCAGGTTTTAAAGACTTTATTCGCCCTTTATATTCAGACAGACAGACTGGGAGTCTGGCTACTGTCTGGGAGGGGGGGGGCAGCAGATGGTAAGAGGTGATGGTCGTGAATAAGGTGGCAGCAAGGCAAGCTTTGATGTGCTCCACACACACATATACAACTGTATCCTGTGTACATACTTACAACTGTATTGATGGTGATCACTATGACATGTTGTTATTGGTGCCGTAGATCCTTAAAGAGAAGTTATAATAATTGAAATGGGCCAGGTAGTGACAGGTTTCCATGTCCAGTCTGCTCTGATTGGTTAGCTGGCAGGCTCTGTTGTGATTGGTCAACAGCTTAGAGATGTCCCGCCCCTTAGCCTATCATGTACAATGAGTTAGAGCTTGAGCCAATTTCCTTAATTGTGCAGTATGTGAAGACCTAAGACTTAGTTGGCAAAAAGCTGATTCTGCTTCAATCTAAATATAGATTTATTTTACTTCAACGTTTCATTATTTTATGTCTTTGTTTTTTAAAGATGTTGTAGGCAACAAGTGCCTTTATTGAAGTGAGAGTGTTGAAAGGGCTGCCCTATTTTATGTTTTGTTAAACTACGCTCTGATTGCTGCAGAAAATTAATGTAGTTGTGTCTCACAGTTTTGCCATGAAACACTTTTTCTCTACAGGGACGTTCAGGATTTTTCATCGTCAAACACATACAAGTATAGTTTTTGAATCCTCTGACAAACCAGTGCAGTGTTAGCAGCCGAAGAGGAGCCACAGGTGCGCCCTTCCCCCAGCGAGAGAGCGCAGTATGCTCCGAGGTCTCTTCATCCGTGCAAACGTTTTCTCAGATCACATTTGTATCTGCATCAGAGCGAAATAAGTCTTTAGGTCTTGCAGAGTTATTTGCCTGGGCCTGTTAAACGATCGCCTGTGATTTCTGCCTAGTTTTCGGCAGTTGAAGCGCTCAAACGCAGCCAAGCGTTGACAGCAAAAGGCGATGTTTTCTACAAGAGCAGCAGCAATTCAAGGCGATTAAGCATTGTTTTATACACACAGAGAGGTGCAATTTATTTACCACAATGATCAAAGCTAACCAGTGGAGCGAGGGAACAGAGTGACGGGAGAAGTCCAGCGAACGGAACAGATTGACTGAACTAACAAGCAGACTGAGGAGTGGATCAAAACAGGCCCTGTTAAATACAAACAAGAAAAGATCAAGTCGTGCAGGAAAACATAGGGAGAACCTTTCCTTAATTGAGTAGCCTCTGGGCAAACAGCGTATATTGTATACGTGCTGTACCTGTAAGACTTTATGTCAGCAATTATCTGTTTCTTAAGGTTTGTACAAGGTATGGTCATATTTTCTCTACCCTACATAAACAAATATTCTCGTATTGCTGGCACATGAGAGTCTTATAAGGCAGCAGATTATGCTACGTGAAACTGTAGAAGTCCAAATCAGAGTTGTGTGAACTTTGTAAGAATTGAAATACAATCGGGATCCAAATGGTGTGAGCTGATAATTGGGCAGCGACATCAGGGTTAGGCCTAATTCATTTTGCATTGCCAAGTCTCTCCCAACCTGTTAGTAGGATTCCAGGCTAACGTAATTATTTTTACCACGAGCAAAAATGAAATGATGTTTTACACGAGAGACACAGCCCCCAAAAGGCTGTATGGTTTGAGAAGAGGGTGAGCGGCCTACAGATTTATTTGGGAGTTTACCAACCAACGTCTTGCTGGAGGAGGTGTAACCAATCATCTCAGACAACTATATTCAGGATTATGACCCCTCCCTTTAAAATACGTTTTACACAATAATAATTTAGAGCCACACCTATCACCAGAAGTCTGCTAAAGCAACCCAATAACCATCTGCTGCAGGCACATTGACCCTCATGTCATTCAACTTTTATTTTTGATTGGGAAACACATTGAGGTATAGACTAATTTACAATATAGCCAAGTCAGAAACAATAGCTAAATAACTTCAGAACAACAGCAACACTGTAATGTTCACAGGGACTTACTTAAACCAAAAGCATGATATAGATGGACAGAAAGTTCAAGAGGATTAGTTTACTTCAAGTCAGGTGCAGGCAGGTCAAAAACAGGACATCCAGAAAACTCATAAATTAGGATGGCAGGGTCAGAAATGGGTAGAGCAGATCAATTAAGCTTAGCGCAAGTTCAACCAGGAAGACCATCCTCAGTCATTCATTCACATATTGCCAGCTTACTACTCTCTCTCCTCTCAATCACTGATCGGGGGCGTCACTCCCAGCTAAACCTATCACTTCGCCTCTATTCCCACAAGCCTATCATAGTGCATTGCTAAACCTTTAAATGTGCTCTCTCCCCTTCCTCACAGTTGTAATTTCAGGCGACTCAACGCAGCCCTCCTCCACCCCTTCCACCTTCCTTTCTTCCAAATCCAGGGTCAAGCTTAAACCACTCCTCTTCAGACCAACCTCCATCAATCCCTTCATGCCTCCACCACCAGTGTCAAGACCCCAGGGGGGGGATTCATCGGTTCGGTTTTCCCCTCACGAATGATATTCCAGCACAACGGGGTCTAATCGCCAAACACCATTAGATGCATCTGTAGTCCCGGCAATAAATATATATTGTTACATCAAAAAACTGTCTCTCCTGATTGAACTGGGAATATATGAACTGAACACTGGAGTGTTTGGTAATACACACAGGACAATAAGGAAGGGAACAAGTGAGAGTGAGGAGGTATTCTGTATTAATGTGGGAGTGAGTAGCAAAACCAGAAACAACTACGATTGAGTGGAACTTGATCAAGAACAACTGGAAGTGAAAAAGGATGACATTCAACATCTATATGCCCTATAAAGTAAAAGTCAACTATTCCTGAGAATGATCTGCATATTATTGCATGTTGCAGATGCACGAAGAAACCGTAACATTATTCAATCATTAGAGAAACTTTGATAAGGGCCCATATGAATAAACAAACCCCTCAGAGTGCCAGCGGACCTTAGCATGCAGCTCACAGTCATAAGTCATGGACAGAGTCATTAAGCCCGTCCTGAGAGTCTCAGGAGGATCCTCAGGCGATGAAGATGTTTAATATTATTTTGCCCTTCAACGACATTGGACCGGTGTTACACTGCTGTACACTTTAAATGCACACTGGGCTATTAACTACGACCATCTGTACATGCATCAAACATCTGTACATCCACAACCACCATCTGTCATTTCTTTATTATGGCTTCATCAACTTCCGTTCCTCTTTCTTCATTTTGCTTATTTATCTGTCCACAAAGCACATCTAAACTGTCTTAGTAGAGTCCATCTCATCCCGAAATCGGCATGTTAATCCTGGTAGATGATCACATCACAAAACTGAATTCACCAGGAGCTTTTAAACTTTTTCCCACAAGTTTCAACCTCATTTGGGTCTGACTCATCATTTTAAAAGTATGCCAATTACCTCCGTATTCATCAGTTAAAAGAGCAACTCTGTCTGAACTGACTGTGACCTGAGGGACTGTTTAATATGCTCAAAAGGCTGCTTTGAAACACACCGCAGAAGTGAAAGGTGATACCCGTCAAGGGACAAAGAAAGAGACATATGTTTCATTTTTAAGAGCTGCATCAATCACTTCATGAAAGGATGGCCACAAAGAGCCCCACGCAGGGCGCCATATTGAGGCACTGATCCGGAACGTTAAGGTGTTCTGAGTTATGGTCTTCAGCGTTAGACCACACGTCAGCAGGGTGATATAAGTGTAGGGATGTAATGTAATGTAATGTATGTTAACAATACTGGCCTGATTATAAGCAAGTGTAGAATTTTCTTTTCAAGATTCAAGGCTTTATTGTCATGTGCACAGTAGCTACAGTGTAGATATGGCAATTAAAAACGTAGGCTCCGCCAACAGTGAAACATGAATATATATATAGGACATAAAACCAATAAAACAGATACAATAAAGAAAAGCACACAACGAAATGTAAACATACACTGAACTAAAATGAAGAAAAAGCCAAAGACACGGCAGCCATCTCGAGTGGTTCAGAGTCCCAAACCCAGGAATAGATAAGTATTTCAGCACTTCAGGGTTACTTAATAAGAAGTCAATGGTTTTCTGAATGTGTTTTTGGTTGTTAACCTGATTAAATGTCTGTGGTTAACACAAGCTGAAGAGATTTTAACGTTTTGTTCGACAGAATACACCAGTAAATACCCCAATGGTGAATGTCTGAAGGTTCTTTGTGTCTTAGAGATTGTGATTTCTAACAAAACGTGTAAGTATGTTAAATGTTTTTGCCACGGATCTATGCTAAAATAAGCTAACTATAAGCAAACAATAATATTAGCAAACCAAACCAGAATTATGGTGGTATATCTCTTTCAGATTAGCAAGCAAAGTCTAAAGCGTGAGTCCCTAGATGTACTTGAAAGGTTTTGAAACCCTACTTATAGTCAACATTTTCATCATCTTCCTATCAAACCCATTGCATCAGTACGAGTGCATTAAAAGCACAGGGCTGCAGAAACCTCAACAAACTGCAACGACAGCTGATTTCACCAAACAATGAAAGGCTCATTGTGCTCCAGCCTGGATGGGAGTCGACAGCTTGCTGTAACCGTATTAAGACGTATTGTCCCCTGCAGAATTAATGCAGTCAGTGCATAACTGTATTCAACTGGGTGTAATCTCTTTAGTGTCTGGTCTGGAGAAAGGAGAATCTGTCCAGTGACGTCAAACTTTGATACCGGACAAAGGAATGGCCGTCCTTCTGGATGTTCAATCCTTATATAATATAATATATTCACAACTTCACAGAACAGAGAGGAAGGCAGGGAAGACTCATGGAGGGGAAGAATAGGGAGAAGAGAAACGAAGGTCACACAAGGAAGGAGAAATATAACAAGGTCTGAACACAAGTCATACATAAAGAGGTGTGTAGATCAGAGGTGAGGATTAAAGAGAGAATACATAGAGGGGAGAGGGCATGTCCCAATGGATATTAAAGTCAAGGGGAGGGCTTTAAGAGGCCTACAACATCAAGAGTTAGGGGGGCGAAGAGAGGCAGTCATACAAAATGATCAGAGCAGGGGTTGATCAGATGAGAGGGGAAGGGAGGAGGAAGGAGATGAGAAGGAAGTGCACGAAAAGAAAGGGGAGTACGATAACAGAAGGGAAGGTGATATGCATAAAAGAAGAGATGGAGGGAAACAACAAGAAGGTCTAAGTCAGAAGAGGGAAGAGAATATGAAGGGGAAGTAATGGAAAGAAAAGAAGAATAGGATAGACAACAATAGGAAAAATATAATGGAAGTGGAAGAAGTCAAAGTATCAAAGGAAACTAAAAATAAAGGTAAATGGAAAAGAGGGAAGAGAAAAGCAGAAGCAAAGAGAAGAGATGAGCCGAAAGAAAAGCAAACAATGAGTAAGATTGCGAAAAAGAAGATTTTAGATTGTATAATGTCTGACTTTTGTTGCCGTCCGTGAGGAAAATAAATGGGGCTCAGAGCCTCAGAATACTGAAATCTGTATTTTTTAAATCTTTTTTCCCTTCTAATTTATTATTATTTGGTGCAGGCACGAAACACACTACCAATAGAAATACGTTGCTTTTAAAATGGTTCTGTGTGACACGAAAAAAATGTGGAAATCGTGTTGGTGAACACGAATCATAGATTAATTTGTGACTATAACACGAAATGCCGTGAGACTGGGTCGTGCTACAGGCTGGAAAACTGATGTTGGAAAGTCAATAAAAAGAAATACAGACACTAAAACAAAGTAACGAAAAAGCCACGAAGAGACCAAAAATGTACGAAAAAAGTTAGACTGACAAAATTACTAGAAACATACTCAAAACTACTAGAAAGAGACTAAAAAACTACTACAAAGAGGAATCAACAACCACGAAAGGACAGATAAGGACTAATGAAACCCAAAATGAACACAGAGACCCACAAAAACACATGCAGTATTATAGTTTAGTGTCTTCAGATGGTAGTGGGCCGTCAAGATGCTATGTTGATTTTGGATGCTGTAATTTGTTTTAAATAAACCATCAAGACCGACTGACTGATTGTATGAACTTCTCAGAAAGAAGATCTCCTTGCAGACCAAGTGGCCTAAAAAGTATTACCTTGGCTAAAACGGTCAATCAACACCAAAAGAGAAAGGAGGAAGGCTGAGAAAGATGACGTCATTCAAAGAGTTCTGGCAGCAGCAAACGAAGACACAGATGGAAACAGAGAGCGACAGAAAGACAGAAGAGGTGTAAATAACTCTAATGAGCCTCGGATTGGGATTTGAGTAATGCCATCTCGCTGCCTGAAGATGACAAGAGAGAGAAGCTCTGACAGAATTGTAGCATGTGGGAAGGGAAAAGTGATCAAAAGAAAATGAAGAGAGTCAAACACGGTGACAAGAATCAGTGAGAAGTGCAGACAGAGGCAGGACGGATGTGTGGAGAAGAGCTGACGGAAACAGAGGATGGAGAAGGAAATGAGAATGAAGACAGTTAAAGAAAAGCAGACGTACGAGGTGGAGCGAGGTGTGAGTAATGTTGTGTCTGTGCTGTCACCCTAATGAGACGGGGGTTTGCTTTATGGAAGCCTTGTGCACCTCCCAGGAACTTCTCTGTTGGTCTCACCCCAGATTAATGCACACATTCATGAACACACAGAAAGGTAGGTGTAAATTACAGAAAGGGGAAATGGCAAACATTCCACTGTGCATAATGCTAAGTAAAAGTACCGCAATAAAGCTGTGTAATAATCAATATGGGACCATTTGCATGCTTGTGACTCTGCTGCAGAACATTAAAACCAAGTGTTCCACCTGTATGGTTCCCAAAGTGCAGTGAATTCTACTTATTATATAAAACATCTGTATAATGTGTACTGTATAGATCTGGAGGAGCTTTATCAAATCAGACAATGACCCTGATTATACCATAGTGATGTCCTCAGGGTATAACCGGCTGGAAACTATGGGGTAAACTGGTGTGGAGTTTGAAAATGTGTTTGCCTGTCAACAAGGGACTAAAACACAGGCTTCAGTCTTCATCGCTCATACACTGTATAAAATGAATAGCACAAAACAAATCTATTTTCGAAAAAACCCTGGACTTTCACCCAGGAGACCGCTTTCTGTGTCCAATGGGAAACCATAATTGATTTATTCGTCTTACGAAACCATTGAATGCCACTTCTGTAGTTACTTTAACCCAAAAGTTGACTTATTTGTTTTGTAATTAAGTAATGCCACTTTAATAGTTACTTTAACCCTAACCCTAATATGTTCCTAAACCTGACAAAGCAGTTGTGTGGCTTAAACTTAAATGACTTGTTGGGTTTTAAGACGGGTATATGCCATAAAATAACTTGTATTTATTCCAGATAAAAACATTAAAGTAAGAGGGTGGCATGGTCGAAAAGCACTGGACAGGACCGCTATTTCTAGTATCTTCATCTTCTTCTTGTACTAGTATCTTCTTCTTATTGTATTGTTGCAGGAGTGGTAAAACTTGGCCATTTGACAAGGATCTCCACAGAAAAACTGGCTGAGGTGACGGGCATTCGATCAACCCGAGTTCTGGAGAACTTGGTAGATGAGGTGTGGCAGTCGCTGTCGCCATCCCACCGGACGTTTGCTCTAAATGCAGATCTTGCTGACCAGTGGAGAAAGGGACATGAGTATGTCTTTCCTGCGGTGGGGGAATGGAGAGAGGAGGATGGTCTCCTGCTATCACTGGGGACTCTAACACCTGGAACGTTCAGCTCCTGCAATGGGAAGCAGCTTTAACTTAGCTGCGTAAAGGTGCTAAACCTCAGTTCTCTTGCAGGCGTCAGAGAGTCGAGGTGGACAGATGTGTTTGGTTTGGGCTTTTCCCCTCAGGGCAGCTGGAGGATCCTGTATAAATCTTCGGTTGAGAAACGGATGGCTGACATCTAATGGAGAATCATACATGGAGCAGTAGCCACTAACAAATACAGAGCTCATTTTGACCCAGGCACAAGGGGGGGCTGTCCGTTCTGTTTTATAGCAGAAACATTGGAACATTTAGTGGTGTCCTGTCCCCGATTGGCTGGTCTAAACAAAATGTTACACGAGTGGGTGGAAGGGTGTGGGGAGGTTTTCTCCATACCACTTTTTGTCCATGGCCCCAAATACACCCTGAAAAAGAAGGAAACTCTAGTACTGATACATTTCTTGTTTGCTAATGCAAAACTAGCGATCTGGAAAAGTAGAAAAAACCAACTTGCTGGAGTTGGATGGACGGATGCAGTGCTCTGTCTGAGGGGGCTGGTGGCAGCGCGTCTGAGGGTGGAGCATACTACACTGATCAACCATCTGCAGGGGGTTCTGGATGTGTGGGGCAGGTGCTGTAGTCACTGGGGGAGAATGACTCTCTATTATTGAAGTTTTAAAAGATAGGTGTAGTTTTTGTTTTTAAAGTGTGTAAAGGAGGATGTTTTTAAATGGGTACAATGCTTCAAATGATATTTAATTGTAATGATGGAAATCTGGTTATTTATTAATTGAAATGTAGTTTTTTTTCCAACTATTTTGCAAAATGTGTGTATAGTTAAAACAAATGCAAATACAATTTGTTTTAAAAATCAAAAAAATCTTCTTGTACAAGTATCTTCTTCTTCTTGTACTCGTTTGTTCTTCCTATTGTACTAGTATCTTCATCTTCGTGTACTAGTGGGTGTCCCCCAGTGGAACCAGAATTGTTTCATTCGTCTTCTGCAAGTAATACCAATGTTGTTGTATTTAAACCCTAACCTAACCCTAGCCACAATCTTTTCAAAAAACCTGAACAAGGAGTTGTTTTGCCTAAACTTAATTGACTTATTAGGCTTACATTTCAATCATTTTGCCAATTTTGTTTCTGTTTCTCAGAAGAGATACAGGTCGATTATTCAAAAGCTGACGTTTTTCTTTGAGGAGGTAGATTTCGCTCTTTGCATTAATTTTTATTTAAAAAGTTAGTGCTGACTCGTCTTCCATGTTTTATATTTCATATAAAGGGTCATTATTGAAGTGCATGTAAGTGGCTTTGGATGATAGCATTCGCTAAGTAACATATAATGTATTGTATTTTGTAAACTACATTAAAGGGGACCTATCATGCTATATTTAAATAATATATATATATATATATATATATATATATGGTATACTAATATGTTTTAATTTTCAAAATACGAAACAGATCATGCATTTTAGCCATGCCTCATTTTGCCTCACTCCAGCTCTGTCTTTGCAAGGTCTGATTCAGCTGACCACGCCCCCATGCGGAAGAGGGGGGCGTGACACAGCCCCGGCACGAGCGTCATGTTATCATGCTTGCTGTGATTACGAGTGGAGAGTCAACATGGCCCAACCTCTCATTCCCCTGATTGGTGGAGAGTTGACCAATCAGGCGGAGTGCACCGACATTACGTCAAAAAGGTGCAAATAAAAAATCCACCCGTATCAAATCCGTTGCAGCCCCGTTTTTAGAGATTTGGGTATGGAGGAAAAGAGGGAGGGTTGTGTTTTCTGACACTTTGTGAGTTCCCTGGAACACCGGGGACACATATGTATGTATAAAAGACATCACAAAGTGCATTTTGCATGATAGGTCCCCTTTAAGTTAAGCTCTTCCTAACCATCAAGGAGCTTCTTCTGATGGTTTCACTCCCATGGGGACTAAACGTGATTTATTTGGAACAGGGGCGCTTCATAAATATAGACCATACAATAGATGGCTAAAATTAATTTCCATTCTCTTCATCAACATTCATGAGAGAAGAGAGGGGAAATGAACCGAGCCTCTCTGTGACCATCAGCACTAGTGGTTGTGGTCCCAGGTGTGAAAAGGTGTAGCTGCATGAATTTAAAGGAGAAAGAAAATACACTCAGCAAAATCCTTCCCTGAATAAATAAGGACAAGAAAGAACAAAAGAAGTGCAGAACAGAAACAAGGTGTTTGATAAAGTGCTGATCGTTCAGTTACATGTTACAGGAAAGTTCTTTTTCTGGTATAAATGTGTTCACTTTTTCTATTCCCAGCAATTTAATATCTGAGATCAGGGATTTAGCGACATGGCCATTCTATTAAAGCCCCCCCCCCCCCTGAAAACATATAGGCCGTTTCTCAATGTCGAGTAAAGCTGCTCCAGAGCCACTATTTCAAGCATACTACGTCATCGAGTGGCGCCGAATCACTGTTTAAATGCCCAGCATACATGTGCTACCAAGCAAGCCTCCTCGACATTGAGAAACGGCCATATTGTCTTCAAGTTATGAAGGGATATAAGACTGGTAAACACCTGGACTTTTGAAACAACATCCATAACATTCATCTGGCTGCAACTTATAAATTATTTATCCAATATATCATATTCCAATCACTTGTGACTCTTATTGCACTATTTTTTTTGTATTGTATTGTACTGTTGGAGGAGCCTGTCACCTAAGATGTTCATCGTCATAACTACACTGTAGCTATGTACGTATGACTAATAAAAGCTTTGAATCTTGAACCTTGGATTGGTATAAAGCTGAAAAGTGAATTCATATCGTACTGAATGCTTCACCGTCAAACTATTTACTGATAAAGTCGGGGAGAATTTAAAGAAATTGTGTGATGTGCCCACTCTTCCCACTCAGTGACAACGAAGATCACCTTTAGTAGTTTAATTAAAGCGTCTGAGGTGAGACAAATCCAACATAAAAAACAAAACATATTTATAGGACCCAAAACGTACCTAAAAAAACTAATCAAATGAAAGGCTCATACCCAACTCCTACCAAACAAACACAAGGGCTTCTCACTCCTACTTTAAACACAAAAGCATGTCACCAAAACATAATATTTACAAAGGGAAAAAAAGGTTACTACTTACTACAATTATCAACTTTGCCAAAAGGCCTACAGATTTCCTGGGGTCTGAAAACACACACTATGCGGATGGGCTGCAGCTCAAATATTCAGGTGGACCAATCAGGTATTAGGAGGCAGCCAATCAGCTAATAGGCACCACCTGCTCACTCACACACACTCAGGAGGAGGGAGAATGGCATAGCAAAAAACCACGCATGACATAAGGACTCAGGGTCATCCGAGTGACACAAATATATCAAAATACTTTCCTTTTCATACAGAGGGAGACCGAGTTAATAAAGACTCAACAAAGTTAGTTCTCGGCCAATGATATTTGGGGGACACATGAAAGATTATGCTGTTCATGTTCTCGTCTATTTATCGCTTCAGTCATTTGTTCTCTTTTAATCTGCCGTTTTCTGTGACCTTTAATTACCTCTTTATCAAATTGATTGTGTTGTGTCTTCATTGTGGTTATTGATCTTTTTTTCCTAATTTCACTTTGAACCATTTGCTGTTGCTGCCCTGAATGGAAATTGCAACTTAAATCAATGTTTCAACAACCTTGAAAACATATTTTGTATTTCGTATAGGCAAGGCTAAAATCGCTGTGTTCCCTCCATAGAGAGTTTCTCCTCCACACAAGTAAGCAAGTAATGGCACACAGAAGGGAGGGAAATAGAAAGTTAAAAGCAGGTGATGCAGGAAGTAGAAACATTACCGAACATTGTGGGGGTCTCCCAGTAGCAAAAAGTTACACACAGTGAGACCGTGGCCGATGTTAATAAAGAAGAAAGAACATGCAGAGAGTCTGATGGCAGAGGAGAATTCAGCAGAGACACTTAATATTAAAGTGTGGTACAAGATTTAAGCAAATTACATGTTGCCATCAACTGCCTTTATGTGAACATAATTAAGATAATGTAATAAATAGTAGAAACCGCGACGCAGAAGTAACTCTGATGCTAGAGGGCATTTAACGGCTGTTGCATTAACCGGTTGAGCCCTGAGCCTGTTTTTCAGGCCTCAGGCTCGAAAATGACATTCCCAGAACAAATGACTATATCTTCACTTCTAAAGGGGTAAATTAATATCTTTTTTCTCAAAGCAATGATAAACCTGTGAGTCTGATGTAGAAAAGTCAGAATCAATATAGATTTTTTTTATTTTAAAGTAAATTCAGATTGAACATAGTAAAAAAATTTAAATTATAGTGAAAATAAACCATTACTTATAGTGAAAACCACCCTTGAATGATGGGATAGTAGACTAAAAGCTTTAGGAATCCAACTATAACATATAATAAGTACCCTGTATCAAGATTGATGCAAAACAAGTGACATTTGACCTTTTTAGAGAGATTTAGAAAAAAAGAAAACACTTCTGGGGTCATTTTCCATATCTATGGCCAACTTTTTGATCAGAACAACAGCAAAGGTAAGATAATGCCGTTTTTGCTCCGTAAAGCTCCGTGTTGTGATGTCTGTGTTTGCTTCCCCTGTCGCGAGTTCTGGTCGCTCAGTGATGATACTTATACCCCTAGAATCTGTGGAATCTCAGCTTGCTAATCGATATCTTGTTTGTGCAGATCTGATATGTAATAAGGCTTATTTATACCTAGAGTTCTGTGCTACGTGTGTTAGCATTTTTTCACTCAGGGCTCATTTAGACGCTTCTTGTGACACTTGTGTTTTGTTTCGGTAAAAATGGTTCGTATCGTCAGTTGGCTGAGTTTCTTCCCGTTAAGTGGGTATGACACATGAATAGGTTTTTAAATGTTAAGAAGCCCTGAGACACAGTTTCATGAAAAAAACCTGCAGCGGGCAGGGGCCTCCGGGTTGAACAGGTTAAATACCTATTATGCTGATGTCCAGGTGTATATCAGTATGTAGTGTCTCTACTTTAAAGAGTCCTCTCCTGCTGATGTTCAGGTGTATATCAGTATGTAGTGTCTTTACCTTAAAGAGTCCTCTCCTGCTCAGGTGTATATCAGTATGTAGTGTCTCTACTTTAAAGAGTCCTCTCCTGCTGACGTTCAGGTTCATATCAGTATGTAGTGTCTCTACTTTAAAGAGTCCTCTCCTGCTGATGTCCAGGTGTATATCAGTATGTAGTGTCTCTACTTTAAAGAGTCCTCTCCTGCTGATGTTCAGGTGTATATCAGTATGTAGTGTCTTTACCTTAAAGAGTCCTCTCCTGCTCAGGTGTATATCAGTATGTAGTGTCTCTACTTTAAAGAGTCCTCTCCTGCTGACGTTCAGGTTCATATCAGTATGTAGTGTCTCTACTTTAAAGAGTCCTCTCCTGCTGATGTTCAGGTGTATATCATTGTGTACTGTCTCTACTTTAAAGAGTCCTCTCCGGCTCAGGTGTATATCAGTATGTAGTGTCTCTACTTTAAAGAGTCCTCTCCTGCTGACGTTCAGGTGTATATCAGTATGTAGTGTCTCTACTTTAAAGAGTCCTCTCCTGCTGATGTTCAGGTGTATATCAGTATGTAGTGTCTCTACTTTAAAGAGTCCTCTCCTGCTGATGTTCAGGTGTCTATCATTGAGTACTGTCTCTACTTTAAAGAGTCCTCTCCTGCTCAGGTGTATATCAGTATGTAGTGTCTCTACTTTAAAGAGTCCTCTCCTGCTGACGTTCAGGTTCATATCAGTATGTAGTGTCTCTACTTTAAAGAGTCCTCTCCTGCTGATGTTCAGGTGTCTATCATTGTGTAGTGTCTCTACTTTAAAGAGTCCTCTCCTGCTGACGTTCAGGTTCATATCAGTATGTAGTGTCTCTACTTTAAAGAGTCCTCTCCTGCTGATGTTCAGGTGTATATCAGTATGTAGTGTCTCTACTTTAAAGAGTCCTCTCCTGCTGACGTTCAGGTTCATATCAGTATGTAGTGTCTCTACTTTAAAGAGTCCTCTCCTGCTGATGTTCAGGTGTATATCAGTATGTAGTGTCTCTACTTTAAAGAGTCCTCTCCTGCTGATGTTCAGGTGTCTATCAGTGTGTAGTGTCTCTACTTTAAAGAATCTTCTCCTGCTGATGTTAAGGTGTATATCAGTATGTAGTGTCTCTACTTTAAAGAGTCCTCTCCTGCTCAGGTGTATATCAGTATGTAGTGTCTCTACTTTAAAGAGTCCTCTCCTGCTGACGTTCAGGTTCATATCAGTATGTAGTGTCTCTACTTTAAAGAGTCCTCTCCTGCTGATGTTCAGGTGTATATCATTGTGTACTGTCTCTACTTTAAAGAGTCCTCTCCGGCTCAGGTGTATATCAGTATGTAGTGTCTCTACTTTAAAGAGTCCTCTCCTGCTGACGTTCAGGTGTATATCAGTATGTAGTGTCTCTACTTTAAAGAGTCCTCTCCTGCTGATGTTCAGGTGTATATCAGTATGTAGTGTCTCTACTTTAAAGAGTCCTCTCCTGCTGATGTTCAGGTGTCTATCATTGTGTACTGTCTCTACTTTAAAGAGTCCTTATCCTGCTCAGGTGTATATCAGTATGTAGTGTCTCTACTTTAAAGAGTCCTTTCCTGCTGACGTTCAGGTTCATATCAGTATGTAGTGTCTCTACTTTAAAGAGTCCTTTCCTGCTGACGTTCAGGTTCATATCAGTATGTAGTGTCTCTACTTTAAAGAGTCCTCTCCTGCTGATGTTCAGGTGTCTATCATTGTGTAGTGTCTCTACTTTAAAGAGTCCTCTCCTGCTGACGTTCAGGTTCATATCAGTATGTAGTGTCTCTACTTTAAAGAGTCCTCTCCTGCTGATGTTCAGGTGTATATCAGTATGTAGTGTCTCTACTTTAAAGAGTCCTCTCCTGCTGACGTTCAGGTTCATATCAGTATGTAGTGTCTCTACTTTAAAGAGTCCTCTCCTGCTGATGTTCAGGTGTATATCAGTATGTAGTGTCTCTACTTTAAAGAGTCCTCTCCTGCCTGATGTTCAGGTGTATACAGTATGTAGTGTCTCTACTTTAAAGAGTCCTCTCCTGCTGATGTTCAGGTGTATATCAGTATGTAGTGTCTCTACTTTAAAGAGTCCTCTCCTGCTGATGTTCAGGTGTATATCAGTATGTGTCTCTACTTTAAAGAGTCCTCTCCTGCTGATGTTCAGGTGTATATCAGTATGTAGTGTCTCTACTTTAAAGAGTCCTCTCCTGCTGATGTTCAGGTGTATATCAGTATGTAGTGTCTCTACTTTAAAGAGTCCTCTCCTGCTGATGTTCAGGTGTATATCAGTATATCTGCTCTGATTGGTTAGCTGGCCTGCTCTGTTGTGATTGGTCAACCGCTTAGAGATGTCCCGCCCCTTAGCCTATCACGTACAATGTTGGAGCGCTAGCCAATAGAAGCGCAAGAAATGCAGAGTGTTGTCACTATTTTCTGCAAGTAAACAAAGGTGGATTTTAGCCTTTGCAGACCATTGACATGCACTAAAACCTATATAACACACTACAGGAAAGGGACTCTTACAGCGACTCTTTGATTTTCTTTTAAGGCAGCAAAGCATGAACACTACAATCTGTTTCCACCAGCCATTATTGTATTCTCTTTTTGATATGCCAACTTTCTGCCTCAACCAAACAAACAAATTCTTTATCCTCACATTTTATGTAGTTGAATTGAAAATGTGCAGAGGTAGATAACAGGTAGATGAAAGCTACACAGTGAATGAAAGAGAAAGAGGAAGTGAGTCAAAGCAAATGGAGAGCTGTAAGTGTGAGACAATGGAAGGAGAGCAAAAGGGAAAGAACGGAAACATCCTGCCAAAAAAAAAAGGATAAAAGGGATGAATCTTATTTAGCGACTGAGTGAATTCTAGTGAGGAACTCTCCTGCTTTCCCGCTGTTTCTCCCTCCTTATCTCCCTTTCTCTGATGCTCTTATTCATCCAAGATGGTGATGCTCAAGAGAAGGAATGACTAGAGCAGAAGGAAGTGTGTGAGAGAGGAAAAGATTAAAAGTAGGAGCAGATTTTTGGCAGCTTCAATGTTTGATGTAGCAGAGTCATTAAAAGTGGGCAGCTCCATGTGGGAGACCATTACACCAGATTGGTTTTAAGTGAGAATAAGATTCATGTCTACACTGGCACTGCTCTCTTTCTCTGGTGCACACGTATTGCTCCATCTCATTTCTGCTCCTTCCCTCTCTCTCGTGCACCCTGCCAACTTAAAAAAGGGAATGATCTGTAATTAGTGATGTGATAGTCATGCATGGGGTGGTGTCGTGGACTGAAAATTTAATTTGAGGCATTGTTAGGGGGATAAGAAAAGATTTCCTGTCACAAGAGAGAAGGAGAGATGAAAAAGAAAGTAAGAGACTCTTGGGGCTTATCTCTCCTACAGGCGTCAGATGCATGTTAACACATGAAAGGAGGCCTCAACCCCTTCACTAACACTCACTGACACATGTGCACACACACACACACACACACATAGATGCTGCACAAAGCTAGGGCTCTACGGTGTTGCATCACTGTGTGTGTGTGTGTGTGTGTGTGTGTGTGTGTGTGTGTGTGTGTGTGTGTGTGTGTGTGTGTGTGTGTGTGTGTGTGTGTGTGTGTGTGTGTGTGTGTGTGTGTGTGTGTGTGTGTGTGTGTGTGTGTGTGTAAAGTTGTGTTAAAATGTGGATATTACCTTGTGGAGCATATGAAGTATCATAAATGGTTTTTTTGACACAAAGTTTATTTACTGCAAATCAGCGAGGGAGCAGTTAACTTCCGGTTTGGTAAACAAACACTTGTCATAACTGCACCACTCTATAATGCTGCCAATTATTTGTCTGTGCGTTGTCCTGTTTTGTCTTGACGAATGTGTGATTTCATGGTGACTACTTCCACTTCATATGCACCGTTTAATGGTAATGGTCCAGCCCTAAAACACTGCATCACATGTTTTCTGGGTTAATTTCCTCCCCCAGAATACCCTCATTCAGTGCAGTCCCAACCGCAACTGGGTCTCGAAAAAAATACCCAAACATCTGTACAGTGTATTTGCATGTGTTGTTGATGCATTGCTGTTTTACACTCTGATGAATGTTGTTTAAGTGCTCTGAACATCGCTCGCCCATTAACCTCGTGTTTCCAGCTCTATTAAGATGGAGGGAATCCATTTAGCCCAGTTTGACATACACACACACACACACACACATATTTCTGAGCACTAGCAGCCATGCATGGAATGAGAATGAGGACAAACCAGGAGACCATGCATGCACACCAATATATTCACATTTAAAAGGCATCATTTGTCGCCAGTGGACAACACACAGTCAATCCATTGATACCACTGGGAGCTCTGCATTTTAACATCTCTATCACTTCATTAATCCTGCACACACACTGTTGAACCCTCAGAACATGTGTAGTGGGGCCTCTGGGAGCTCTGTATGTAACATCTCTATTACCTCGCAGCAGCATTATGCCGTCGCGCTGTCTAATCCTGTTAGACGTGTCACGGCTGAGGTTTCTTTCAAAGCAACAGCAAGTTTTCACGGCCGCATAAAGGCCTTACTACGACAGGGATTAGGCATTTTTAACCATTTACTGGATTATGGTTGCTTTTGAACGCAGCCCTCCCTGAAGGTACAAAGCCACGGAGGCTCGGTTCCTCGACTGTTTGTAAGCTATGGCTCGTAGCGAGTCATTATAACTGTATTGAATAACTATGAGCATTTGGTTTGACAACAAATTATACTGTGGGAATAGATTACTGTCAGAAATAAGACGTCAAGCTGCTGGGAGACAACATGCAGCTTTCTCTATCTATTGTTCTTTCTACATCCAGGATGATTGGTTACCTGTTAACATCTAGCCTATGACAGTTGGGTATAGTGATTATGCATTACCCCATTGACTGCACCCAATCTCCAACACATGTCTAAAAAACGTTGCATTTCTAGATACTAATACATGGGATTTGTATAGTGCTTTTCCCTAATGCTCAAAGACGCTTAGATGACTTCCTTTAACACAACCTGTGTTCAACTTGATAATGTTAGGGCTTCGGAGATGTAATTTCAAATGATTGTTATACTTTAGTGGGAATGGATTGGTCCGTACTTCATAGTTACCTGATAAGAAAGACAAATCAGATTATATCATTTTCTTTAAAATGCCTTTTATTCGAAATATTTGTCATTTTGGCATCAATCGTTGTCTAGCAGATACACTATCATAATGTCAATGTCAATAAATGTTCCTTTAGTACAAATGCCAGAAACATGGACTCCCTTAAACATTTTTAGACACCTTTAATTGAGATTAAACACAACATTGTTGGTTAATGTCCCAACTTTAGTAGTCTGAACATGAGTCTCAGTTTAGTTGGGGAAGTATTTGTTCATATTTCTCTTTAAAAATATATATTTTATCAGCACTAGACTAGCCAATACACATTTAGATTTCATTGAGATTAAAATGCACTTTCCTCATCCATTTGGCAGGACTGAGCTCAGTGCAGTGCAATGAGCCTGATTGGATGGGAATGGGTCCAAGGGAAGGAGAGTTCTATGCAAATGATGAAGCTGCAGGCATTTTGTTTGTATTTTTGGTGAAAATAAGGTCTTTAAAGAAAATGAGTAATCACCACAAACGTCTGACTGATAGCTGTGCGTAGAAGGTTGTGAATTAAAATGGCAGGTGGGCTTGGAAATACCATCATTTATCTTGTGAGCTACACCTCTAATGGGAAACCCTTACCAGTCATTGCTTGAATCTTTGTTTTGAGTAAATTCAGTATATCTAGTAAACTTTTCCCAGGATACTTAACTGGTTAAATATACTTAATCAAATCCATGAATCAACACTTGGCACCATTTGTAGATTAGTTATCTATCTTAGGTTTTAGCCCAGTGCTGAAATAGCAACTGCAATTTTGAGATAATCTTGTAACGACCAAAGGTGGACATACTACTACTTTCATTGTTGTAGTTCATTGAACAACAGTTCATTCAAATTCAATTGCTGTTTATTGTAACCTATGTAAAAAAGGCAACCCTTTAATGGCTGTTGAGATATTTTTTTGACAGGACTGAATCATTGTTATTGAACTAAAGAATACAATATATGTCCGTCATTTAATTGACTAATCGACCATGTTCTGTGAGTGGTCGATAACTACTCTAATCTAGCAGTAGTGATTTAAAAACATCCCTAGAATTGATGATTTTAATCTATTTCATTCTCATGACTGATCTCTTCAGTCCAATGTCAATAATGGAGTCCAGCCACACATCACTGAACATGTTTTTACTATAATCAGATGACACTCTCTTATCCTGTCCTCTCTACATCCGTCAACGAATGCTTCATCAGAAAAGTGTCTTTATCTGACAGCAGTCCTCCAGCAAAGGGACGCTGCAGCCCCCCCCCTGTCAGACTGTTGTCCAATAGTAAAGGTGTCATTAGTAAATTAGCAGTATGGTTGATTGACGTTGTAATAGGCTAATCAATAATACTGCATCCCCCTCTGGTTACTGATGCATTCACTTCAGCACCTGCCAAGTTTCTTTCTCTCTGTGCCCCCCCCCATCTTTCCCTCACTCCTTTTTATTAAGCTATTTCTAATTTTGCTGACTGCATTACTCTCGTACCTCTCCCACAATGCCCCTGCTTTGCTGGCGTCACCCTTTACGCTCTAAATCACTTCAGTTTAGACTAAAGTAGAGTTATTTGTTGTACAACTGATAAAAACAAACAAAAATACAGACTATTTTTGGCTAACTGAATTATTTCACCTTGAACAAAAGATAAGCATACCAAAACTCCTCCAAACACAAGGACCGACACAACACATATTAAGAAGGAGGGATAAAGAGCTAATGGTGGATTAAGACTGTACTGACAAACTTCTGTTTTAAAAAAACTGGCTGGGTGCGTCAACACTGTCACTTCAAGAAAGCAACTTGTTGCCTAAAACATCTTTAAAAAACAAAGCAAAACATAAAATAATGAGTACAAACAATACATATTTGGATTGACACCGAATCAGCTTTGTTGCCAACTAAGTCTAAGGTCTTCACATACTGTATGAACGATTAAGGAAATTGGCTAGAGAGCCAACACATTGTACGTGATAGGCTAAGGGGCGGGACATCTCTTAGCTGTTGACCAATCACAACAGAGCCGGCCTGCTAACCAATCAGAGCAGACTGGGCTCTGGTCACAGTAGAGACACTACATACTGATATACACCTGAACATCACTGACTTTTAAAGTAAAGACACTACATACTGATATACAACTGAGCATCAGCAGGAGAGGACTCTTTAAAGTAGAGACACTACATACTGATATACACCTGAACATCAGCAGGAGAAGACTCTTTAAAGTAGAGACACTACATACTGATATACACCTGAACATCAGCAGGAGAGGACTCTTTAAAGTAGACACACTACATACTGATATACACCTGAACATCAGCAGAGAGGACTCTTTAAAGTAGAGAAACTACATACTGATATACACCTGAACATCAGCAGGAGAGGACTCTTTAAAGTAGACACACTACATACTGATATACACCTGAACATCAGCAGGAGCGGACTCTTTAAAGTAGAGACACTACATACTGATATACACCTGAACACCAGTAGGAGAGGACTCTTTAAAGTAGAGACACTACATATTGATATACACCTGAACATCAGCAGGAGAGGACTCTTTAAAGTAGAGACACTACATACTGATATACACCTGAACACCAGTAGGAGAGGACTCTTTAAAGTAGAGACACTACATACTGATATACACCTGAACATCAGCAGGAGAGGACTCTTTAAAGTAGAGACACTACATACTGATATACACCTGAACACCAGTAGGAGAGGACTCTTTAAAGTAGAGACACTACATACTGATATACACCTGAACATCAGCAGGAGAGGACTCTTTAAAGTAGAGACACTACATACTGATATACACCTGAAAATGAGAATAAAAGTGCCACTTTAAATTATATTTTGTCAACTTCAAAAAAGATCCTGAACTAGATGATTGAAAGATTATAGCATGTAATGTCTGGAATACAAATCATGTAACTTCTTTAAAGAACATCATAAATTCCCAATGTTTTCTTTTAGTGCCAACATAAGACATAATGTGATTCCTTGCTTGTGAATTCTAAAATCTTATCATTTCTTTATAAAAGCTCATAATAGAAAACCAATCCCGTGCCTGCTGTAATGTAATATTGATGGTGTAAGACAACCTGCACTGACTGCTGCTTCATATTCAGAACATTTATTGCTTTCTAACCCTGGAATTTCCTACTAATCCAGCAGATCTGAGGCTTCTATCATCCTTATTTGTGTCCTTGTGGTGTCTCCTCTTATGGCCTCAAATTCCGTAAACCAGCAGAAAAGATGGAACTTTCCTTACAGTTCTTGTAGAACAAATCTGACATGTGATGGTTGATGCATGCAGTGAGAAAAGATCATATTTCTTTTGTATTAATACTCCATAGATGAAGATGTAAATGAGCAACAGAGAGGCTCTTGGTGAGAACAGGGGGCGGGCATTTCCTCCCTCAAGTCCTCTCCAGATGAACGACTCAATATAGACGAGAGATAAGAAGAATAACAAAGGCTCACCGTGGCAACCGCATCTCAAGTAACATCAGCGCATGAGATGAATATTAGGCAGCGGTGTCATGAATTGGAATACATACATAGATATCAGGAAGACGTGCGCACACCGTGTTGTATGTTGGAGAGTAAAATATTCATGCACCGGGAGAGATATAGATCTTGGAAGAGGAGAAAATACTTCAAGAACCCCCCAGAGAGAAGCAGCTCACTTGCAATGTTTCACTTACAGCTGCAGTCACATGTTGGCACATCACATAAACATCCCCCCCCACCCACCCATCCCTACCCCACCCCCCATACACACACACAGCCTGCATCATTTACATCATGATGAATAACAAGCAGGCCATTGTAAAAACATAATGTGTTCTTACAACATAACTAGACACGAATCAAAACATCACGTTGTACTCACTCTGATGTCGACAGTTGTCATGTGAAGTATTCAGCTCCCTCAGTGCTTTGTAAATTGGTTGTTATTGCATCTCAGGATCTGATTAAAATGGTTGCAATGCTCTCACAATGTGTTTATTTTCAAAGTGTGATGGCTCGTCGTGCCTCATGAGCACCACTTAGACTAAAGTGAGATTCCAAGCTCAGATTTGTTGTTTTTTCCTAGACTTGCCTCAGCTGTATTTGTACATATTTGCCATTTGGTATGGTACCTTATTAATTGGAGTGGTGCTTGTTGTAGGGGATTGCATTATTTGATTAGGATTATTGGGCTCATGATACAATTGTAAAATAGTTACCAAGCTTCAGCTTTCACAATGCAACTGTGTTTCTTTATGGATGATAACTTTTAATCATTTAGGCCAAGACTGCATTTTTAAGACTGGTGGTATTATGTTCAAAAGTACTACATTACAGTTAGAGAGCCTTCATACCTTCAAAATGTTTAAGTACTAATGCTTGATTTGATCTTCTTACAGATCTTGGTTTCCCCCTCCTAGTTGGAGGCCAGCCGGCTGACAGCCTGTTCAACAGAGCTCTATTAACAACTATAAAACATTACCACACTCAATCAGAAAGATACTTGTTGTGAACTTCCAAACTACTATTAATATTCAAATGGTAATGCCATGTTCAGAAGAAATATGTTCTGTGATTAAAAGTTCAACTAAGATCTGTGACACTACTAACCAACTGCAAACCATTTTTACAAAATAGTTTTATAACTGTTATTCAAGGAACTGGATAAACAGAAATAACTGCTAATGGAGGCCAATAACCCAGCTTTGCTGAATAATAAGCTCCATCAATGGATCTTTTGTATATGTTTCCAAAGTAAATAAGTCATCAGGCTTCCAAACCACCTATATCTTGAGAACATACACAAAAACAGCCTTCGTAAGTGCATGAAAAGATGTCTAACTAACCAACTTAACAATCCACAGAAAGCCATAAGAGAGTAATCGCGCACTATTGGCTGTTTGCCTTGTCCTAGTAAAAATCACAGGTGGTACCAATAATATTAACGATGGTACCATTCTAGTCAAGTGGCCATGACGGTGTGACAGTGAGCACAAAACCAGGATACTAAAATATGAATGTGGCTGTCATTCGTTTATTATCAACATCTGTGCTCTCTCCACATGAGTGCTTTCCTAATGCAACACTTTAAAATGTATTTTTTGACCTACTAAAGGGTGTATGTCTTCTGTGAAATAGCTATATTAGTAAAAAGAGCAGTAATTGTAAGGAAAGTGAGGCGGGTGTCAATCATTTCAGTATGTACACGCCTACAGAGTCCAGACGAGTAATTAGCCAGAAGTGAAAACATCTGTGTGGGCGGACCACAGGGTAATTCAAATGAACCGTGTTTGATGAACTTAAAATAATGATCTAAATAATGAGGGGTTTCATATATTACTACAGACAAAATAATATAACAAGGAGTGTGGCAGACACTATCACTGGTGGGGAGAATCTCTTTAAATTCTGCATTTCAAAGCAACTGCTGAGGTATTAAGATGTAGCTATTATCAGCCTCAAAAACAGCTGCTTTGTGACCCAATAGGCACTTTCACACCGGAGTACTTTTCCCAGGATTAGTTCCGATAGTTCCTGGGATTTTGCGTTCACACCAAAAAGATCTGGAACTAGAACTTTTTTTTTTTAACTTTTCACCCCTTTTTAGTCCCTGCTAGAGAGCAGGAGTGGAGTGATGAGGAGGTGTCGGCGCTTCTGGCAATTTACTCGGAAGGCTTCAGTAGAAGCTGCTGGGAGTCCCAGCAGCTTCTACTGAAGCCAGTCCCCAACTCCGGGGACTTCCGGCCGGGGACTTCGGGTGGCAGTATACGCCGTGAAGTTGTTTTCGGCCTGCCAGTAAACCCAAAGCAGAAGAAGAAGAAGAAGTGACGTCAGAGGCTCCCTCAGGGACTTATTCCGGTGTGAACGCAATTTACTAGATAGTTCCAGGAAATAAAAGTTCCGGGGAAAAGTTCGGGGAACTATTCCTGGGAAAAGTACTTGGTATGACAGCGTGTGAAGCAGGACCGTCAAAAGCAACAGAAGGAGGAGGCGATGCGCATCATGGAGCGTCAGCTGCTGGAGGAGCTGGAGAGACAGAGACAGCGACAGGCAGAGCTCATGGCCCAGAAGGCCAGAAAGGAGGAAGAAAAATCTAAGCGAGCGGCCGCTGAGAAGCTGGAGAAGGTGAACAGCAGCCTACAGTGTCACCTGCAGCGCAGCACGGAGGAGAAGGAGGAGTGCGAAAGGGAGCTCATCAGCATGAAGCAGCAGATAGCCACACTGATGCAACTGCAGCGGTACCGGGCGGACCCCGCTCAGCTGGAGAGGAAGAATCAGATCCCGAAGAGGAAGAAAGGGAAGCTTCCTAACGACTTCACGCCCCCCTCTGAGGAAACCATGCTGCCCAAGGGGAAGCAGAAACACAGGGCAGAGACAGAGAATTCAAATATAACCCGGTGTGGGCATTTATTCATCGCTGTGGTACATGACACAGCCTCAATATTGCTGCCCAGGTGAACACAGTCACCAGCCACAAGGATCTCACACACACTACCCATCTGTTAATTTAACCCAAAACAAACATTATAACTGAACAGAATAAACATAAATACATTCCCACCTAAAACAGAAACCCCTGCGCCTATCTCGCCACTTGGTTCGTCCAGGAACCTTCTTTGTCAGTGTTTGTTCCCCCCCTCCCCCGAGGACCTTTTGGCAAAACACATTGTCGCGGACACCGGACGAGACAGCATAGGTGAGTGATAGACGTAAACTTTACACAGTGGTCACTTGTACAATTAATGCAACTTAACGTCATGACATATACACGCTCAACCATATTATTTGCACACAATGATTAATCTCAACCGCTGTCAATCTTACACAATCATAAACACTTTCGGCACTCTCGCTAACTCCCCTCTCTTTTCAGGTGGAGCTGAGGACCCGACCAGCATTTGCCAGACGACATTCCAATTAATACGGTTTAATCATTTAATAAATACTACATCAATAACTAGTATAAATGATATAAAAATGTGCAAATATACAATGCCAAACTGTACTGTCCAAATCACGCTAATAAAGTGCAAACTGTTCACTACTAAAGTGCTGAGTGACATTATTACTGTGCAAAAGGAAGTTGTTATATAAAGTGCAAACCCACATGTGCAATACTACAAGGCCCCAAAGCCGTCAGTCCATAGTAACGAAGTTACCTTCGTTACATTTCCTCAGTTCATCCAGAGTCTCCTGGAACCCAAGCTGCAATCAATTCAATCAGAACATATCCTATGTCTTTTTCTAACCCTTTTTCCTTAACCCTTGTTGAACAATGTTATGGGGTTAGATTATGTGATGGAGAATTCATGAATTTAGGAAAAGACAACTGAGAGAATCCGATGAATTAAATAGCTTAAGAAACACCAAGTAAACAACATAATACATATGATTTGTATAGTGCTTTTCCTAATGCCCAAATACGCTTTACATGAAATCCAAACCATGACTTTATTTGATAATTTCACCATAAAGTTCATAGTGTGTCTTCGGGTTTAACATATTGTTGTGAATTAAAACATAAAAGCACATTTGGCAAGTAATGTCATAAGATGGAAAATGGTTATTGTACTTACTGTAACCAGCAAGATCTGCGTCTGTAGGTCACAATCATATTTTCCTTGAATGCCCCAATTGTGGCAGCAAGGAATTGTGGGATAGCAATATTCTTAGCAAAACGAGATAACCAGGGAAGCATTGAAGCTCCTCTCCTATCATCTACGACTCTTATCATGTCTGCCACTCGAATATGTCCTGATCATTTCGCTCTGTTAGGAACCTTCCCAAGCAAAAAAAAGAGTATTCGGCTAAAAGCCTGGTGCTGGCTTTCTTCTGCAACTACACTCAGCAGTCACTATGATAATGAAAATGTCTCTCTTAGGCTTCATTATGCCCGTAGCCTCACTGTGTTAGGGCATGATAACTTGATTTGATATGTTAAAGGTCACCTATCATGCTATTTTTAGGCAATAGCATAGGTCTCAGATATATACAAATATATAAAAAACATGTCTATGAAGTGTTTTGCTCAAAATACCAAACTAGCCCATTCTAGCCTCATACCCCTCTATTTCAACCATGTTACTAAAGTGCTGATTCTGGGTATAAAGCAAAAAAAAAAGAGAGGGGGCGGAGCTTATGCCTACTCATGCGGGAGATTCTACCAGCAGATACTCAGCCAAATGCTGCCGTGATTAAACGCCATCATGTTCAAAACCACATCAAGGATTATTTATGAAACAGTATGGAGCTCAAACTCTTTTTCTCTTGAGGGTTTACCTTTTTATTTCCTGCTTCTTTACACATACTCTCTCCAGTACAGGTTAGCTCTGAGTGTTAGCGATGCTTGCTAATGTAAACAAAGACCATATTACGTCCAAAACACGTCAGGCATTGTTTCTGATAGCAACGTTTCTGATAGGGCCGTGGGTGTAAAGCCAGCCCACATTTCAGATATTACGTCATATCGGACGCAAATCTGGATCAGCTCCGTTGTTCCCCCCGTTTTTAGAGATGTGGGTACGGAGGAAAAGAGAGAGGGTTGTATTTTCTGATACTTTGTGAGTTCCCTGACACACCTATTTATGTATAAAAGACATCAACAAGTGCATTTGGCATGATAGGTCCCCTTTAAGCTTTCATTCAACTAACCATGTACAGTATATGTCTGTATCTACGCTGGTGTTTCTGCATGAACTCACAGACATATTGTGGTTTATTGGGAATAAATAGTTTTACTCGAACATTGAATCTGATGAAATATGTTTTATCTGCTGTACCAGTTGCCAGTTTCTTAATTTCTACATTTCCTACAAGCAGTGTTGTTCTCCCTGAAGTGATGCATGAAGAAATCTGAGTATTTCTGCGCAACATGAGCCTTAAATAATAAAGTAGTTCCTCCCAGCGGTTGGTGTTAACACACTGTTAATTTGGACAATTTGCTGCGTTTTCAACAACCCCCCCTGATAGGAGAGGGTGGCGTTACATAACTTTGCAACACTTTTCAGCAGCTTTTGACTCTCCTCAATCCCCTTCGCTCCTCTCATCCCTTTATCCCCTCCGCCTCGCTCTCTGTGTCCCTCGCGTTTGTTCTCCATCTCTTATAAGTCATGCTCAGCCTCTTCCTCCCTCCCTCCTCTTCTTCACGCCTCATCGCAGCCACAAATCTGTCACGGCTCGGCTCCTTCTTGACTTTTCCTCCACTGTGTCTCCTCTCTTTTCGTTGCATCTCCTTCATCTTCTCCCTCTGATCTCCAGCTGCCCTTCCTCCTCTCCTCTCTCGACGTTACACACTATGGACTGTATAAATCTTCCCCAACGATGAGAAGGAGGACAGTACAGACCGTCCTCCCCCTCAATATCTATCTCTCATTGCTTTTTTCACCCTCCTTCTCTAGCTGATACACCTCAGCTGATACACCTCAGTGTATCAGCAGGTTGTAGCAGCTGGTATACCGATTTGATCCAGGTGTGCTCACTTAAGTGCGAGTTTGTAGAGGAATGAGTCCAAATAACCCCCAAATTAGTCAACATTTTACCACTTCCTGTTTGCTTGTCTTTAAGCAACCTTGTCTTTAAGCAACCCAGTCTCACGGCATTTCGTGTTATAGTCACGAAATTAATTTAATTTAATCTATTGATTCGTGTTCACCAACACGATTTTCGCACTTTTTTCGTGTCACGAAGAACGATTTTAAAAGCAATGTATTTCTATTGGTAGTATGTTTCGTGCCTGCACCACGTCTTTTTGTCCAGTCGGGTCTTGGAATACAAGAAGCTATGTGGTTCATAAAAACATTTTCTTACTCAATATCTTACCCCAAGCCTAACCCTATCCCTTTTATTTTAAATTGTATAATGTCGGAGTTTTTTTGCCATCCGCGAGGAAAAGAAATGGGGCTCAGAGCCTCAGAATACTGACATCTTTATTTTTAATCATCTTTTTTTCCTTCTAATCTGTTATAATTTGGTGCAGGCACGAAACATACTACCAATATAAATACATTGCTTCTAAAATCGTTCTGTGTCAGAATACTGAAATCTGTATTTTTTTAATCTCTTTTTCCGTCTAATTTGTTATTATTTACGCTGATTTTAAAATCGTTCTGTGTGACAAGAAAAAAATGGCGAAATCGTGTGGGTGAACACGAATCAATAGATTAATTTCGTGACTATAACACGAAATGCCGTGAGACTGTGTTGCTTTAAGTCAATGGTTTTTCATTTTTTTTTTTTACGTTAGCCTGAAATACTGTCCATATACTGTTAACACAAGCTGAAGAGATTGTTCTTCTGCTACATCAAATTCTTCAGAAAATGACCCAATGGTGAATTCAAAAATGCCGGTTGTTAACAAGTGTCTAAATGAGACGACTAAACGTCATCTCTCCCAACATTAGCCACCTTTAGCTTAGCGGTGGTAACGTGAATTCATGTGACTGTGCTGTAGTTCCTTTATAGCCCAACATTAGCCACCTTTATCTTAGCGGTGGTGACGTGAAGTCATGTGACCGGCTGTAGTTCCTTTATAGCCCAACATTAGCCACCTTTAACTTAGCGGTGGTGACGTGAAGTCATGTGACCGGCTGTAGTTCCTTTATAGCCCAACATTAGCCACCTTTAACTTAGCGGTGGTGACGTGAAGTCATGTGACCGGCTGTAGTTCCTTTATAGCCCAACATTAGCCGCCTTTAGCTTAGCGGTGGTGACGTGAAGTCATGTGACCGTGCTGTGGTTCCTTTATAGCCCAACATTAGCCACCTTTAGCTTAGCGGTGGTGACGTGAAGTCATGTGACTGTGCTGTGGTTCCTTTATAGCCCAACATTAGCCTCCTTTAGCTTAGCGGTGGTGACGTGAAGTCATGTGACCGGCTGTAGTTCCTTTAAAGCCCAACATTAGCCGCCTTTAGCTTAGCGGTGGTGATGTGAAGTCATGTGATCGTGCTGTAGTTCCTTTATAGCTCAACATTAGCCACCTTTAGCTTAGCGGTGGTGACGTGAAGTCATGTGACCGGCTGTAGTTCCTTTATAGCCCAACATTAGCCGCCTTTAGCTTAGCGGTGGTGATGTGAAGTCATGTGATCGTGCTGTAGTTCCTTTATAGCTCAACGTTAGCCACCTTTAGCTTAGCGGTGGTGACGTGAAGTCATGCGACCGTGCTGTAGTTCCTTTATAGCTCAACATTAGCCACCTTTAGCTTAGCGGTGGTGACGTGAAGTCATGTGACCGTGCTGTGTTCCTTTATAGCCCAACATTAGCCACCTTTAGCTTAGCGGTGGTGACGTGAAGTCATGTGACCGTGCTGTGGTTCCTTTATAGCCCAACATTAGCCACCTTTAGCTTAGCGGTGGTGACGTGAAGTCATGTGACCGTGCTGTGGTTCCTTTATAGCCCAACATTAGCCACCTTTAGCTTAGCGGTGGTGACGTGAAGTCATGTGACCGTGCTGTGGTTCCTTTATAGCCCAACATTAGCCACCTTTAGCTTAGCGGTGGTGACGTGAAGTCATGTGACCGTTCTGTGGTTCCTTTATAGCCCAACATTAGCTTTTTACTTTTTAAGTCGTGTTAATATGTGAGATTATCCTGCTGAACAAAATGTGTAAGTATCATAAATGTTTAAATTTGCCAAATATTTAGATTTTTCTGCAGTATCCCAAAATCCGATGGAAAAATCCCATTTATATTGAGGGTGCTGATGTTGGCTTACACAAAAACATACATTTCTCCCTTTGTTTAGGTATCTGCTCTTGTGGTATCTGCTCATCAAGAATATTATGGTCTTTTGCAGGAGTTGAATTTGTGACTTCTGCTTCCCGGACAGTCTCTCTAATGGACAGTTAGAAAATTAAATCATATTTAGCTGATGAGGATTTTATTTGAGTGGCTTTTATAGTCTTGGAGAGCAAATTCAGTAATTGGAAGCAAAGTACTTAATGCTTTAATGTAAAAACTGGCTAAAACCATTTTGTGTTAAGTCATTTTGTACAACTTGGCTTTTCATTTGACGATGTTTAATTAATTAAATCAAAGTAGAGCTTCGTTGTTAAAATGTACTTCTCCAATAAATCTTCACAGCTAATGTCTTCGCCAGTTATTCCCTTTCTAAAGATGAATTTTGGCAAATTACTATTATTTCTTTATGAGTTTGCAGAGACTGCCATGAAGCTCTGCCCACAATCCATTTAAAGTTTCACATAGGTGTGAATAAATTACTAATCGATCAGGCTCATTAATATGTTGTCTTTGTTTCATTGAATTTCAACTGTGTCTTTAATAATACTGCCATACTTTATGTTTTGTAGAGTTTAACGTCAACCCTCTGTCCAGTCTTTTAATGAGGCCAGGGTCCGTCAGCTTTTTAACTTCTTATTTCTTCCCTCTCATCAGTTTTTCCCATCTCTCTCAATCCCCTTTTTCCATTTCCCTGAAAGTTTGAAAAGCCCGTCCCGTCACATCTCGCTTCCTCCCCTCATTTGCTTTGATTCCTGGAGCTACGCATCAGACAGTTGGCAATTCGTCTCTTGCTGTCCTCACTTCCTCCTCAGAGTCCATCCCTCCCTCCACTGATCCTCCCCTAACCACAGCAGACAGGTATTTGGTTGTCATCTTGTCTGTAGTATATAGTGCCGCGCACATATACTATCAGGATGCTACTGAAGTGGCGCGGAGTGATACTGAGTAGTTGTGTTGAAGCCTGCATCTAGAAGTTTGCATGTATGTACCATGGCTGTCTCATAGAAAGGTCTACGGATACCTTATTACACTCCATGACATGCGGTCAATTATACAGCATAAAGGACTATTACATTGTCCCTTCTTTGATATGTGCTCTGGGAGTTGCTGTCCATCTCATTTGGACATACAGTATTTCTATCCGCTATTCCCAAATAACACAACAATGGACACCAGTTTCGGATGTAATCCCCTGATTGAATGGCCGTTATCACTGGTTATCAACCTCATAGATATGTGTTAGAAGGAACATGCTACGCCTACTAGAAGGTTGTTAAAGCCGTTATCATCTATTCATATGATTTGATTGCCAATACGATTAAAACAGGATGCTGTGTCTTGTAATTGTAGCAATCATGAGCAACTGTGACGACTGTGTTATGTAACAATCAGCTTACATTTTATGCCTCGTTACCATTGAAAAAGGCCCTCCCATTTGACGTTCCTGCCCTCCCCCAAAAACATGTTTTTTTATTATTTATAAAATGTTTAAAAATATATTTTTTTATTTTTTTAATTATAAATAAACTGTGAACTTTAATGCTACGATGTATGTGATGTCAGATAGTAATATATATAAGAGTAATAAATGAAAAACAGGTATGAAATACTATGACAGTAAAACAAGAATACAGTTTAAAAGGAGAGTGATTTGTAAAATATCCATAAAGAAATAGAAAATCTGTTTACAGTTCTGCTTCATATGGGTGTTGAGAGATGTATCCATAGATCTCTTCATTTTGCTCTCAAAGTGCACCAGATTGATGCATTTAACTTCAATATTATTAAGCTTACACCTATATGCCGTGAGCTGATTATCGAGCCTTCATTGTAACAGTCGCGGGTACACTGTGTATTTGCGTGGGGAATGTTGCAGTAGAAATTCAACTATAGCGCCGGTACATTATGGGAAACCCTAAATGTTTGAGCAACCTCTATGAAACGTCAAGCTACCCCATACCACCCCCA
Source organism: Dissostichus eleginoides (assembly GCA_031216635.1). Classification (NCBI taxonomy): domain Eukaryota; kingdom Metazoa; phylum Chordata; class Actinopteri; order Perciformes; family Nototheniidae; genus Dissostichus; species Dissostichus eleginoides. The sequence continues at coordinate 36,212,109 of CM062266.1, read as the reverse complement.
AAAGAAAATCTCGGGCCGCGGCACATGACGGTTTTGTGTGCCCTCCCATGAAAATCATATGCCCTCTCTGTAGATTTGTTCTGGCGCCGGGTCTGAGTAGGCTGGAGGTCTGAGAGGATGTATTGGTCATATAAAGACACAACTTTCATCTGGAAAAATGCTGTACACAACATAACAAACGTACTAATCTTGTGCCAAACAATGGACTTTTCCCAACCCTATAACCCAAGTTATTTTGCAACCTCAACAAGTTGTTTATTTCCATTTTAAGGCATTACCAATTTGAGTTTCACTTTCACCTGAATTACGTGCAAGTACTTTAGACTGGTAGTGACAACATCTGATAATGGCTTTTAAATGTGCTGATTACATTAAAACCAGGCGTTCAAAATGAATGTTAATGTGAACTGTTTATGCCTTTTTAAATAAGAGTGTCAGGAGTGCAAGCTTTCAACTATTGCATCTGTTAGGACATAATTTATCACATCACTTCACTTTAGGCTATTCCTTTTTTGTTCCTATAGACACGTCAGCTGCCCGAGGAACTTTGCCAAGATTGAAACGCATTGCAATGCAGAGAACCTGCCAGTCTCTCGCTCTGTTCCTCCACCTGCATTCATACACACATTGAGCAGATTACATTTTCCTGCTCCTCTGCAGAGTCAACAGCTATCCTCCCTTTCTCCTCCGGCCAACAGACAAGACGTTACTTTCTGTTGTGGATCAAGAACTATTTTATTGCTCATTTTAAATGAATTACTACACTTCAATTTCTTTAATACTTGTACAGTATTGTAAGTCTTTACTTTATGGCTCTATGAAGAAAACTGGGACCAGACATTTTATTGTTAACATTTGAGGATTAGAGGATTGTCGGAAAAGGACATCCCTACGATTGACTAAAACTTTAATGAACTATAAGTTAAAAACTCCAATTTGAATTCTTTATTCCTTAAAACTAGGTTTATATTTGTAATACTGTGTTGTTACATTGATTTTCTCTTTAAAACGTTCAAGATGCACATCCAACTCTCCTTAATTTCCTAAGAAGCTCAAACTGGCCTAGCTCTTTCTATTTTTCCGTATATTCATTCTTTTTTCTCAGCAGCTTTCCCCCCATTTACATTTCAAAAGTCATGGAGGGAGAAGGAAAGACGGTAGGGAGGGAACGGCAAAACTACAAAGGAAGAAATAGGAAATAGAGAGACGAAAGAAGTCAGAAAACAGGAGGAGACAGTTGAGGGAGTGTGTGGGAGATGGTCTTAAGGGGCCTTTAAATTCATAGGAGACCTAAAAAACTATTGGGGAAATGGATGTAGCCTAGAGATCACTGCAGCAATGGAGAAAGGTGGTTTGAGAGAATTGAACAGAGAAGAGTTAGGGGGGATAAGAAAAGCTTTAAATTGGCTGAAAGAGAACGGATGGATGGTTGAGCTACATACTGCGGATAAGGAAGAAAATCCACAATTCTGCAAAGAAGTAAGAGACAGGAACGATCCTGTTAAAGCCAAAGCAGGAACATCAGTCATTGTTCCTGGATGTACAACCCAGTGTCACACAGAACGATTTTAAAATCAATGTAAATAATAACAAATTAGACGGAAAAAGAGATTAAAAAAATACAGATTTCAGTATTCTGACACAGAACGATTTTAGAAGCAATGTATTTCTATTGGTAGTATGTTTCGTGCCTGCACCAAATAATAACAAATTAGAAAATACAGATGTCAGTATTCTGAGGCTCTGAGCCATTTCTTTTTCTCACGGACGGCAACAAAAACTCTGACATTATACAATTTAAAATAAAAGGGTTAGGCTTAGGGTAAGATATTGAGTAAGAAAATGTTTTTATGAACCACACAGCTTCGGGTATTCCAAGACCTGACCGGACAAAAAGACGTGGTGCATGCACGAAACATACTACCAATAGAAATACATTGCTTTTAAAATCGTTCTGTGTGACACGAAGAAAATGCGAAAATCGTGTTGGTGAACACGAATCAATAGATTCAATTAATTTCGTGACTATAACACGAAACGCCGTGAGACTGGGTTGGGATGTTTCCTTAGTACACGAGTATATGGTACACATGTCTTCCAATACATGGCGCAGATCCAGTTTCAATATGCTGCAGAGTGCCTTTTGTTCACCAGTCTACATGCTCAATGACCAGAGAGCCAAACAGGGGCTACACCAAAGTATCGATGGCTGTTAGTAGTTGTATAAAACTGATAAATATAAATGTGAACTAGTGTAATTTATTTCAGTTATTGTGTTTATCAATTTAATCTAGTCTTAGTCCCGTGTCAACTATCCAGTTTGTTTGTTTTTATAAAAGTCAAACTCATGTTTCTTTTTTTATTAAGTTTTGGTTGATAGTATGTCTTGGAATTTAAGCCATATATTAGTCAAAGAAAAAGATAACTTTTTTAGCCGAGATTCTTTCATAAAAACTGTTGATATTTTTATCTTTTTTTAGTCAATACCAAAACTTCTTCCTTCCTCCCAAGCCATGTTGTTATCATTCTTAAGTTTAAATGAACATGTTTACTTTTACACTTGAAATTGAACTGATGACCTTACAATTGGTAGACGCCTATTTAGCCACATTTATCCAGAGCGTTTTGAATTAACTTGAACTGCTGCTGCTATCTGTGATAATATATTTTGATTGCACTTTTATATGTGAGTGTAGAGTTTAACACAATACTTTATGTGCTTGGAAGATGATAGAAATACATGTTTTCTTAATTCTCTTGTTCAAAATGATCATTGCATCTACGGATCTCTGCAGACCTATCTGCTCAGATGAGTATCATGTTGTAAATATATATAATGATCTTATTACATTTAGGACTTGGGAGACGTTGTAAAGTGGCCGTCATCCAATAAACTAAACGCTGATGATGTTCTTTAGTATTGTCAAATTTGCTTTGGATAATTACACACCTCGCTGCCCAAATCCCGCTTTAACCCCTGGATAATAGTGAGATTATTACTCCCCCACAGAGGGAGTGTGTGCTTTGTTCTGTGGGGGTTTGATTGGTTTGTTGATTAATTCCAGGAATTAGTGATTACCTTGCCACCTGGTTAAATATTTGACTTTCAAACAAAATTGCTGTAGAGTTTTCCGATATAGCCTCTAAATATGATATTTTGTGGCATCCGACATTTGGCCTCCAACCATGACAGCGATCCGGAATTGGTGTGGCGTCCATATTTAGATCCTGCATAGTATTCACTCAGCTCAGGCCAATTAGAAAGCCTGTCTCTGAGAGAAACTGTGACAGTGTTGTTTAATGTCAATTACAGGCCAATTTGCCTCCAAAAGGCCACAGACAGTTTTGCCGATGTTGCAATCCTGGCTGCCAAAAGTTGACCTCATGCATCTTTAATAACGCGTGCTCTTTGACTCAAATGAATTCAGGAGAGTTCCCAATCAGTGGTTTAAAAGCAGACCTAGGCAGTATGCCAATTCAGAGATACGCCAACTTTGTTTTGAATGCAAAGTTCCAGTGTGAGAAACATATTTTTAAACTTTTGAGTTTCTACTTTACATTTAAATCAGAGCGTTGTTGTTCTGAGACACATAGCATTATATTTCTCTATTCATTAACAAATAGGTACGTTTAAAGACACAACTGAAACACTTTCTATGTAGAATACAAGATGTAGTTCTTATGCTTGTCAGTTAGAATGACATTTTAACAGATTACGAAGCAGCGTAATAGCCAGTAGCAATATGCGTATGAGAGCTAACGAAAAGCTAGTAAGCTTCGTTTTATCAAACAGTATGGCTAAATCTTGACTTCCACACGGTGCCTTTGGTGCTCTGCTGCTCATAGAGTGAGTTTTTGCTAGGTTTTGCTCCAGTGCGTCTGTCGTGGCGTTTTATCCGTTTCTACATTTAATAGCCACTTTCCTCTATCGGGGTTGTGGGTTATGACGCACCTCTCTTTGCAGAGATCGTTTTAGGGTTGAATCAAATCAGATATATTCATTGAGCCAGGCGGAATACAAACATGAAGACAAACTTCCTCGCTTTAAAGTAACTAAAAGTTCTCCGTATCAAAATAGGACAGAAAGAATACGGTCAAAAGACTCTACCGCTTCCCGTCTAATCACAAACTCAGCTGTGTACCATTGTCATGCCATATATAGGAATATAGACATGCACGTCATACCCGGCGCACATTTGACAGCAAATAAGTAAGACTTAAATGAACATCTTGTAAACCGTAGTGTGACTCACAAAAACAAATAGTTAAGAGTTTAATCTAAATCCTTATATTATTAAGCCAAACATTCAAACCATAATGATGAAAGGAAAATGGCTTTAACAGCATCCATAGAAGCAATGAATCTAAAGCCAAGATAGTTTGCATGCATGAACAAAAGTGTCAAAGCTTACCTCTGTGCACACTCGCACCAGGGTTCGACAGCATTGGGTAACACCTGGGCTGGCCAAGAGCAAAGCAAGCAACTGTAGACAAAAGAGAAAGTGATAGTTTGTGAGGTGGGAGTTGAAATAGATTACAGTCAGCGCTGAAAACATTGGTCTCGAGTTTGACATGAATACTGGGACACTGTCCACTGAAAAGATCCCTCTGCATTCTTCAAAAAACTGCAAACAAAGTTTGACTTTAGACATTATGTTCACATTCTTCAAAATGATGTACGTTGTCTGCCTTCTGTATAGATTGAAAAGGTAGGAGGACTGCAGTTGTACAGAGGGAAGAAGATGGATGATTGAATGTCAGCGATCCTCGTTGGGGTTATCCGAGGAGACGGCTGAAAAGGCCGGCCGGAGAAATGGGTTTTTAAGACTAGAAGTCCTTAAACTCCCATCAGTCATGAGCCAACTTTCTCCTCAGAAAAAGTGCCCCGATGGTATTTTACATAGAAAATCCATTCTGCCACTTTACGAACAATATGGATGTCGTTTGAAAATTGATGAAATCACCAAGAAAAGGGCTTTTTGAAAGATGTTGCACAGTTTCTAATGGTTTTGCAGGCAATCATACTTTATTTGGAATAACAAAGACAAAGGAGCACAAGTTGTAAAACATTATTGCTTTACTGGGCCAAATGTCCACAGTGTGTATACCAGCTCGCAAAGTTTAAGGCAGTGTAAAGAAAGGAATGACAATCTGTCTTCCTATTTCCTCAACTCAAGTGGACCTGCTCATTAGCAAAATGATAGAAAGCCATGGTTGCATTTGGTATTTCCTACATAAATGGGGAATGCTCATATTTATTTAGCTGGGAAGAGTTTTTAAGCTGATTGAAAACTTTCTGTACAAAAGAGGACCACTTTAAACATTTGGCTTGAAAATGGTTTAGGTTTAGACAAACTGTTATTGGCTTTTCCTTTACTGCTCTTTTAAAATAGCACTTCAGATTATGCTCATGTTTTTATCCAATGAAGCAGAGGGATAGAAAAGACATGTTGACATCAGATAACAATCCACTCTTTCTTCTTGCAAAGCCTGAAAGAACAAAGTAAACTGAGGGTAAACTGAAATCTTGCCTGCTGCTGATTTTAATCTGCTTCTTCCTGTGTTCCTAGCTGCTAAAACATCCAGAGGAGCTGTGCTTGTAAGTCAATAATACTTAGCCTGAGTTACAAGGAAGGGAATCAGATTGAGTTTGACTGCTGAAATGTCAACGCAGGCAGTATGACAGGTTAACAAACCTCTGTCCAATAACTGAGTGACATGTGAGTCCATGTGACCTTTGTTTACAGGCCCGGTGTTAATGGCTGTGCTCCACAGAACCACACCGGCACACAGAGCTTTCACTCCATCAATCTAAATCCTACACATGAAGCGACAAAAGCTGTTTGTGCCAAGATGGATTGACGACTTGAGTGGCAAGAGACGAAAATGCCAACAGCAGATAAGCTTGTGCCTGTTACACCCCGGGAAGCATTTATTTAGAGGTTTGAAATTCGAAAGACACGAGGAATTTGACTTGATGTCGTGGTGCATAAAAACAAGAATTAAAAACACAGGTAGAGAACTAGTAAAATATAACAGTATGCAATATAATGCAATATAACATTGCAATGGATATATGAATGAATATATTTCAATATGTAGTTAGGATATTTTTCAAAATTTGAAATAATCATCCAAAAGACGTTAAAAAGACGTCTAGTTAAATATACGTACGATTTGTTTCAACCTAATTAACCCCATTGTTGAACATTATGTGTAGGAATCCTGGAATAGTTGTGTCTTAAATAATGTCTTAAATGTAAAGACAACATTTTAAATGTTTATTTTGCTGCTTACGTGTGATTATCTGTTTCTGGTTCTCCTTAAAGGTCCCATGTCATGCTTTTCCGGTTATTACCCGTCCCCTTGTGAAGGTTTTTATGCATGTAAACGGTCTGCAAAGTCACAAACCCTCAAAGTACTCCCTGTAGCGCAGGGGTGTGAAACTCAAGGCCCGGGGGCCAAATCCGGCCCGTGACTTCATTTTCTGTGGCCCCACAAGAACTTGCAAATAATATTTATGTTTATTATACGGTTACATGGCGCTTTACAGAAGCACGTTGCCCATAAACTACATGTCCCACAATGCATCTCAAATTAGACTTTTTTCTCAGAATTTGACTTTTTTTCTTCAAAATATGCCTTTTTTCTTAGAAAGTGCCCTTTCCTCAGATATTGAGTCTTTTTTTTAAATGTTACTTTTTTCAAATGTCACTTCTTTTTTTTGATTTTGACTTTTTTTCCAGAATTTGGCTTTTCTTTTTAAATCATTTTGTGACATTCTCACTGAAGAAACTTGCAATTGCGAGCCGCGCAGCGTCCCGCCAACACGGCACCCAGACCCCACGCAGCATTCTCATCTGTGTGTCATTACTGGTGTCATTTTCTGTTTGCTAACAAACGCCATTGTAACACATAATCACTGATGTTCCGCTGTAACGGTGGTGAACTCATCAGAACAGAGTGGGCGAGCTGACCAATCAGAGCACAGTGGGCTCATAGGGAGGGGGGGGCAGGAGCTCCAACAAGCCGTGTAGGACAGAGAGTGAATACACATACTATACAGAGATGCTGTATGAGAAACCAATGTGAGTTTGGAAAATTGCACAATATAAATCTATTCTAGTAGACCTCAACAATGTAATTATGATCAGGAGAAATGGCCATGACATGGGACCTTTAAAGCAACTTATCCTCACAAAGAATAGCAGCCTGAGCCACAGCTGATAGAATGATAAGATTATAAATGTAACCCCAACCCTGAAGCTAATAGAAGTGGATATTCATTTCATACTCATATAATTCAATTAATGCTTCACATAAAAACACTGACTTTCTTCAGAGAAATTGTATATAATATAAATATTATAATCTAATTTAACTCTTGTGCGGTCCAGCCCCTGTTGCAGTTTGTTTGGGCAGCTGTGAATGCACTAATCATACATAAAATCATACTTTATATATATTATTATATATATAAATATATTTACCAAAACAAGCCGTCCAAGACTCAACAGAATTCTACCCAATTGCAGGAAGTGAAATAAACCGCTGCTGTCTCATTGAAGCGCATCCTTTTCAGAAATTGTAGATCAACATGTTGTTGATAATTCAGACCAAAACCTGAGTATCTGCTCCAAAAATGTTCCGGATGTTTTTGTAAATTTACTAAGATTACTGCCAGAATCTCCAGAAATATCTATGGCATAGTCTGCATCATGTTACATGGTTGCAGTTCTCTCTACCTTAAAATACATGTTTTTAATTAGGTCCGCTTTACTTTACTAATTAACTCAAGTATCAAGTAGGGCTGCCCTCGACTAAAGATTTTAAAATAGTCGTCAATTAAGGCGATTAGTCGACTAATCGTCGCACATTTATTGATACATTATGATTATGAATATTATTATTTTTTTGGATTTTTTTTTAATATAATTTCTTTTTTTTAACTAATCGACTAATGAAAAATTGCTCGATTAAGACTTACTTAGTCGACTAATGATTAATCGACTATTTGGGGGCAGCCCTAGTATCAAGTATATCTAAGTCTTACTCGGACTAGCTAAACAAACGTATGCAAACACGGTTAGTGTACATAATACTTCTATGGCACACCAGCCCATCAAAACATAGTACTTCTACTTGCAGTTGGGAACCAGGAACCAAACAACACAAGAACATGTTATCATTCTGGTAAGTACCAAAAACAATCTATAAACAAACTTAACTGTTGATTTTTTAGAGCAGTATCAGTATTCCTTCTTATCACCCGTCTGTGTAATTTGTCCCATTAGGATTCAGTGCCTGTAATCCCCAACCATCGTCACAGGTGGATGCTTCCTTCCTCTTCTCTCACAGAAACAAGATAAGAAGTTTGGGAGCGCCTCATCTCTATTTTCAAACACTCTCCTGGCTCCTAAGTGCTCAGTGAACAATCAAGATTCTCCGCTGATAGCGCCGCCCCAGCCCGGATTTATCTTGATTACCATCAAAAGCTTGTTTTTCTGATGGGAGTTGGAATTAATTTCCATGCCCCTGTAAAGCAGAGCAGCTCGGCTGGCTTCAGATGGAATACAACTTAAATCTTTAGAGACTGAGATGGAAGAAGATGGTGACAGAAAGAGAGAACCAGAGAGACTAAAACAGAGACCAGGAAGCAATTGAGATGGGTGACAGAGATTAGAGGGTGACAATCAGAGAGGCAGGACGAGCGAGGAGCCACTCATTAAATTGTGTTTCACTGATGGTTCTCTTTCCCTCCATTTTGTTTTCTGACTTTCCCGGGGGAATGTGTTTTGCTGCACTTCAAACCCTTCACATAAAGACTCTTTAGATCTGACAGAACAGCTTTCTCTCCACCTATCCCTCTGACATCACTCATGTGCTTCTCAATGTCTCTCTCTCATTAAGCAATTTTCTGGCTCACTTTTTTATCCTCACATCTCTTTGTTCTCATTAACTGTCACTTCACCTGTCTCATCCTTCACGCCATCTGTTATTTTCTCTGCCTACTTCCTCATCTCCCTCTCTTTGCTGTCTCTTGCTGTTTCTCAATTCATACTTTTCCATTAGTACACTGCATGTTGTACACCCTAAACACTTAGGACCAGGAAGGGTTGTCTTAAATTGCACATGGCTGATGTGCCCTCACCGATCATCGATGTTAGCTAGATAGCTAGCAACGTTATCGTTCACTGTAGCGAATCGCAGCTCTCGGTGCAATCCTTGTTGTTAACAATAGTCCGGAAGCCATCAATGGAAACGTTGTTGATGAAGACGTTGCCAAAACAGTCTGAAAGCCATTGATGGAAACATTGTTATCAGATTTATTCTGGGGCAGCCATGTTTCCGTAGAGCACATTTAACTACACCCTAGATAAGCCATCTGATTCCTAGCTAGCACCGTTAGCTCGTCCATTGAATAGTGATATTTCGTTCTTATGTAAATCATTACAGACTGCTCAATTAACCCAATACAATTAACAGTAGCTTCTTTTCCACACCTGTATTGTGGTAAGTTTATTAAAAAGTCAAAAACAATTTGCATAGTGCTGTTTTGATTGGTCCAACAGCAACTGGAGCTGGTGGAGAAACTTCCTTTACTTAGCATTTAGGGTGAGAAGTGTCCTCCAAACACTACTTTTGTACCTTCATGAGTCCACAACCCAGGTACTCAATAGTTCATTTTAGCATACTTTGCGTTGAGCGAGCATGTAAGTAAAAAAGTATGTGAATTGAGACGCATCAACTGCCTCGTTTATCATTTTAATTTCATCCAGTTTGCTCTATTTAATATTATACCATAAATATTTTCAAATACAAAATGACATTTATAAATGAATATCTAATTATTTCCAATAAGGAATCTTGTGTTGTCTCAGAGTCTTATAAAATCACCTGAGAACATTTCCTTCTCTTCTTTCTAATTTAATCTGTCTTCCTGCCTCTCTTGATCTTATTCCAATTTAATTTTTAGAAGTATAAAGATCATGTTTATTTGAATTATTAGAGATAAGTAAACTAGAAATACCCGGGACAGAAGTAAACAGCTTTGTTATTTCCCTCTCTTGATCTGTGTCTAGATCTTCTTCCTACTCATCTCTTTCTTCTTTTGCCCTTCCTCACAATCTCACATTTATATATCCTGATTGAAAGAACAGTTGAAGAGGATATAAACTGCATCACTGAATCTGTCCCAGCGTTATATTTGAGGACAACAAACTTCTTCAAGGTCCGTTTTTCAACAGATCGACATTTGAGGGTTATTGCCGGACAATAATGTTGATAGGGATTGATTTTGCTTAATGCACTTGTTCAGATGAGAATGTTTCTTACATCCATTGCAATTGTGTATTATTTCCTTTCACATGATCTGTCAACACAGTCTCACTCCCTGAACTTCCAGGAGCGACGCTTGGTCAGGGTCCTATGGCGTGCAGTTGTGACGCGCCGAGTCTCCTTCAGCTTCATAAACGGACGCAAAGAGCTTTCAACTGATTGCAATGTATTTGACGGTATTTGACGCTCAGGGAAGCACCGCATCGGTCCATGTCGGCGGCACTTAAAGGCAATGTGAGCGTCCATTCCCATTGGATAACGGAAGATTTTACACCTGGAAGTAAGTATTCTCTTTACTGTCGATTGATTTTACAGTGATATCTGCACTACTCATCAACTCAAAAGCACCAGATTATCCTTGTTAATTACACAACATTGATTGGTTTAAATTGTGTACAATGCTTTTGTATTTTTCCCCTTCGATTCGGAGAAACAAATATTTTTTCGGAGTTTAGGATGGCAGAAGACACTACACTACCCAGAATCCTCAGCTATCGTTTGGGACTACACCATCTGCTTTGCTTCACAAATCCCGTGATTAGTCCTCAAGCTCTGTGATTGGATGTTGGAGTGGCAGTGCGCAAAGTTTACACGGAGCGTCAAACAGCATTTTGAAATGGAATGAATCCCATCGACGGCACACTATCCCCCCCCCCCCCCCCCTTAGTCAATTTGTTATAAGCAGCGTATGTCATGTACACCATCCAACACCCCAAACTTCACAACTTTACGTTCTGTTTTGCAACGTAGAGGGCAAAGTACTTCCTGCTATGGCATTGTACATGTCTGTAAAATATATATCCTTAAATAAAGCTTCCTGAATTGGGGAAAATGTATTTATTTATGGCATGGTATTAGTATGACTAAACTCAAGGTATCTTAAGGTTTAGAAGAACACAGTTGGGAACTCACCTTCAGTCATGTGACAGTCTATATTATGTCTATATACTGTATGTCCATATAATATGTCCATCCTTCTCTTTTCCACCATCACCTTTACAGCTTTTAGCCAGAGGATGTTCATTTGGGACTCAGACACTGATTTTATACAAGTGTTTCCAAGTAAACTAAATTAAAAGGCAGATAAGATTTTATGGATTCATCTGGGTCTTAAACTGGGGCCAAGGCACTTTAGCAGAAGAAGACAACATCAAGGTTATGGTAACAATTAATGGTTTACCATCTGTTTGTTAGTTCAAATCGATTTGAGCTATTGAAAAGCCATTCACATGCAGGTCAAAGGTCAATGGTTATCACCAGGTTGACGAAAAGAAACATTGATTTAAAAAAGGGCCGTACGAAACAGAACCGCTTATCAGCAATAACATTAGCTTTTGGAACAGGTAGCTTCATTCTTCTAGAAGGCACTTCGTACATCATCAGTTAATGCATGATCCATATCTGTAGAACAATTGCTGCCCTTTTACACTGATTAGTAAATGCTGTGTTTTAACAGTATATCAACACCACCGCACAAAGCCTTGCAGCTGTGTGGCTTTGCCCCGATAGCAATAGTACTTTGTAGGAATCAGATGTCTTTGGCGCTTTGGGTGAATTGGCCTAAGGTGAACCATGCTATGGCAGACATTTTCAGACGGAAAGTCTATAAAAGAAGGCGAGCTGGCTGCTGTGAGTTGCTAACGGACTCTTTAACCTGCCACCATCTGTCACTGCCTGGATCCGTGAAACAACCAACAGCTTGGCCCCATAAACACTCTGATGATGCTCTCTGTAATTAATGGTAGCAAAGCTTTAGTGACCAGTCACAGTGAGCCCGTGGAGTCACAAGAGATTCTGTGAACTGACAAGAGCGATGTGAAAACAGAGTAAAGGTTGAATAAAGTGGAATGCTCTTTTCACTTTGCTGCTGGTTGCCAGAATTAAAGGCTATGCTTAGATCATGAGTCATGGCTGGGTCTACTTTTCTCGATGGCACCCAGAAGATTGTGACATCCACTTGGATCCATCTTTATTTATTTGTATTTAAACTCACATGATATTGTCTAACACGTTATAAATGTATGTTTGTGCTGGGAGCCGGATCCTTCCTCTATTGCTCTCCCCAAGGTTTCTTCCTTTTTCCCTCCTTTTCTGTGGGGTTTCTTTGGGAGGTTCTTACTTGTACGTTGCATCACTACTTTAATTACAGATCAAAAGCTGTTCTGAACAGGTTAGTTTTGAATTGGGATTTAAACAAAGACAAATTGGTGCCGTCACAGATGTGTTTTGGGATATTAGCAGACATGCAGCAAGAACACATGAAGCATACACCATGATTTCTCATCTATATTCAATTTAAAAAAAGAAATTGCTCATTCATTGAGTGATGTTGTTGTTGTTTTGCTCGAAAGAAATGTATAATTGTGTGTCATCAGCATAGATATTAAAGTCAACATTGTGTTCCCTGAAAATGACCTATAGTGGTAGCATATTTAATGAAAACAGAGGGGAAAAAGACAGGTTCCTCGTGCAACCCCTAGAGGATATGCCATATTTTAACAATTCACCATGTTCCTCCAGGTTTCTACTATCCAAGACCAAACTATGAGGTTTTGGGTATAATCTAATTCTATTGCTTTAAGTGATGCCGATGTATGTGGATTAATAGAGACCGTCCATAAACCCTGATCAATATCATCGCATGAAAATAATTTGTTTTTTAAGGCAATGCAGAGTGGGAATTGTGAAGGGAAGGAACATTGTGACACATCTCGCTGTTCCAAAAGTTGTTGTTGTCTTTTTTCACGATTTTGGATTAATATCCTTGGCTGTATTTTGGGCTGAGTCTGGATCCCGTCCATATTGAGCCTCTTTATCTCATTATCTGGCAGGGTAACAACCAAAGACGGAGCTAAAATGCCACATTATACATTTCGCTCATTGTGACTCAAACTGTGTAAGGAAAATCAGGAAAACAGGAGGCAGTAAGTCGATAACAAATTTGGTTTAAAAAAAAAAATCCAGCTGGATGTTTGCACCAGGCGGCGTGTAAAATGATGACACAGATTGTCCCACGCTGCAGGAGCCTCGGGTTAATAAGCTCTTAGACTGTGGGTGAGTAATCTGCCTCTGAACCTGAGCAGGTGATTGAGCGGGGGTGAGGGTGAGGGCAGAGTAAACGAGCGAGATGCTTGGAGCAGTTTAAACTGATGAGATCTGTTAACGTAATGGGAACCAGTGACCCAGTGAAACCATGGCTGATGGGCGGATCAATACCCAGCGAGACAAGTCAAAGCAGTTTGTATTTGTAATACACCCCGACATGACCAGATTAACGTATACACCCCCTTCATAGAGACCCTTCTGATCCATCTTTGTTCCTACATACTTCTATAACGTCTCTCCTTTCCTATACCTCCACCTGTCTTGTTCTAACAGCCTCCATCAATAAGCCTCCAGCTCCATCCCTCCCACCCTCCTCATCTTATGTCCCCTCTCCAGTCGTGACCAAACCCCCCCTCCTCCACTTCATTTTTCTTCCACTTCTATAACTTTCGTCCAAAACACAACGGGCACGTCTCCCTGTCCGGAGGGAGCCGGCTCGGAGACCTTGGGCCATATGCTACAAGAGGAGAGGAAAGAAAAAAAGGTGGTAGGAGGGAGGGGATAACAGCCATGTTGAAAACAAGAGGAGGAAAAAGGGGAAAGCAGTGCAGTGGAGGAAAGAGGGGTGGAGCAAATTGGGGAGAAATTAATGTTAAAATGGCCAAGTATTATGATAAGGAAAGATTATAGGCAGGGCAAAATGTGGGAATTAAGGAATGAAAAACATGGAAGGACAAATGTTGGAGAAGAGCAAAAAAAGGCTCCTTAAAGAAATGACTAGAAGTGGGGAAAAACGGATAGAAATGGAGAATAGTCTGGTACACAAGAAGAGAGCTCTTCTCCATCTCTTGACTTGCAAAGATAAAGAAACTGTGATGTCGTTAACACATATCTGTGTTTGCTGAAATTTACAAGGTGAATATTCAGTGTCAAGGCGAATCTGATTGTGCATATCCAGCACAGGTGTATTGGCTCTCTGTTTCTTCTTTATCTTCCCCTCTGGAGCCGCCTCTTCTTACACACACTGTAATCTAAAACTATGCATTACTTATGAGGACTCTTGTTTACATAATCCTTCACCTAACCCCATGACCATTACCATACAGCTGCTACGTTCAAATCCTCAGTGTAACCAAACTCTACATCTCAATACGTGAGATTTTGTGAGAAGCTAACGTCTAGGAGCAGAAGGGTTTTTTATGGAGATGCAGAATCCCTTCAAAATATGCTTTAAGACCAGTTTGATGTCTTAAAATCTAGCAACTGCAATCCAGGTGATTTTGAACAATTGACTGACACATTGATGTTGACTCAGGTAACATCACCACTTTATCTGTCCTACAGTTCACGTTCATACAAAATCCAGATAAGTCAAAGACATACAATACGATGTGATAACGCAGATTAATAAGGTCGGATCAAGAAAGAAAACAAAGGGTCAGTCATTTAATATACCATTACAATCTCTGCAGACAGCATGTTCAATACCTAGCGTACATTTGATTCAGGAAAAATATTTATATTAGGATTGACTGGTGCCCAAAAGCTTGCTTTAGTCTAAACGTATTAAATCCTGGGACCCTTTATCTACGATTTCATGGTAAAAATCATATTCTGGGGTCAGAGAGAATATTGTTTGCAAGCCTCAATATGTTGGTGGTTGATTCATACCATTAACAATAGCCAACACTTTGGGGTTGATGTGTGACATAAAAGGAAACAAAAGACCTTAAAAGCTCACAAAGCGCTGGTCCTCACATTGACAGAAGAACTACCTCCACACAAACGCCACTAACAAAGTAAACTTAAATTTTCCTGCCCCCATTAAGTCCAAACTACATCTATCATTCCATTTGGCTCCCACAGCGTCTTTCATCTGTTGTCTCCCCCCTCCTGAGCTTCACACACTCATGCTCTCTCTCTCACTCTGACTCCATTAGTTAAAGTGAAAATCAGTGTAATCACCGTTCCCCTGCAGTCCGCTGAAACACAGCTTCTTTCATCGCTCTGTCCAAGTCATTACTCACAGGGCAGCCGATGATAAAACAGGGCATAACAACATCAACACTCACAAACACACACTTTCTGTACGTGCATATGGGCTTCAACTGCGCACACACATGAACTGATGCATGTTAACTAACAAAATTCATGAGGCGAGACATCCATAAACATGTGCACACACTCGCAGTGAACACCATCGTGGCCACACGCAGGTCCTGTTGCCTGGAAACAAAACTAACTTCTTATAAGAAATCACTAATTTGAACAAACTGATCAAGATATGGAGATGTGGAAGAAAATAGGAGGAGGAGGAAGAAAGAGGAGGAGGAAGGGAGGAAGATATGAAAGAAAAAAACATGTAATCAGTAAGCTGTGGTTGAGCAGAATGCAAAACATGGGCGTAAATTAAAAAAAAAAGGTTAAAGAAAGGATTTGAAAGTTTGTTTGACGAACTTACCATGGTGATAGAAAAATAGACGAGAAGAGAAGAGTGGGCAGTGACAGGTAATGTCTACTTTAATATAGTATAGTTCATCAACCATTTACAGATTGTTTATTCCCATCAAAACACACAGAAAAGCGATATGTTAAGATTTAAAAACAAGACTACATTTCATTATTCAAACCTGTTCAAACAAGTTTTTTCAGCCAAGAATTCGTTTTCTCTTCAGCTCAGGTTTTGAATTAATAGTCATTTCTAATCAATGGAGTATCTTAATTGAAAATAAAACAGCTCTTTGAAGTAGAAAGGACTTTTTGAAATGTCGTCGCATTTTCAAAGGAACTTAAACACACATGCTACCTCCCAAAGATAAGATAAAAATTATGAATTTACCTGAAAATTGTTTTTGGGCTGAAGACTTTGATTGCTTCATCGCTGAGTTTAAGAAAGAACTGGCTTTTCTTTGCATTTGATTTCACCTGTTTTTTAATACACCACAGATTATCTATGTATCTTTAACACACACATGCAGATAACCAAAGAGACACACACACATTTTAGATAACTTTGTAGTGGATGAAAATAACACCAACACAATACTCTACCCTACCCAATCTATCTAATTCATTATTTCTATTGACAACAAAGACAGATATAGGCTGGTGCAGTGATCACATATTTTGTCGTAGGTCGACCCGGAAGTTAGCATCCCCTTGGTACCCTCCCCAATACTTGGGAAATCCCATTGGCTGAATTTTTCAGAAAATTAGATCTTTGGCAAATTATACTTAACATATTTTGTTCAGAATGAAAATCTCCACATATAAACACCACTGTGATTTTTGAAGGATAAATGTAATTGGCAGAAATATTAAGCCAACATAATGCTTTAAACAGACTATATCGCTGTCACATGACTTCACGTCACCACAGCTAAGCTAAAGGAGGCTAATGTTGGGCTATAAAGGAACTACAGCACGGTCACATGACTTCACGTCACCCCCGCTAAGCTAAAGGAGGCTAATGTTGGGCTATAAAGGAACTACAGCACGGTCACATGACTTCACGTAACCACCGCTAAGCTAAAGGAGGCTAATGTTGGGCTATAAAGGAACTACAGCACGGTCACATGACTTCACGTCACCACAGCTAAGCTAAAGGAGGCTAATGTTGGGCTATAAAGGAACTACAGCACGGTCACATGACTTCACGTCACCACCGCTAAGCTAAAGGAGGCTAATGTTGGGCTATAAAGGAACTGCAGCACGGTCACATGACTTCACGTCACCACCGCTAAGCTAAAGGTGGCTAATGTTGGGCTATAAAGGAACTACAGCACGGTCACATGACTTCACGTCACCACGCTAAGCTAAAGGAGGCTAATGTTGGGCTATAAAGGAACTACAGCACGGTCACATGACTTCACGTCACCACCGCTAAGCTAAAGGTGGCTAATGTTGGGCTATAAAGGAACTACAGCACGGTCACATGACTTCACGTCACCACAGCTAAGCTAAAGGTGGCTAATGTTGGGCTATAAAGGAACTACAGCACGGTCACATGACTTCATGTCACCACCGCTAAGCTAAAGGTGGCTAATGTTGGGCTATAAAGGAACTACAGCACGGTCACATGACTTCACGTCACCACCGCTAAGCTAAAGGAGGCTAATGTTGGGCTATAAAGGAACTACAGCACGGTCACATGACTTCACGTCACCACCACTATGTTATAGGTGGTTAATGTTGGTCATGATGACATTTAGTCGTCTCATTTAGACACTTGTTTTATGTCGCAGAACAAATGTTAAAATATTCAGTTTGTGTTAACCACAGACCTTATTTCAGACTTCCAACCAAAAACGTGTTCAATAAACCATTGACTATGAGACAAGAAAACAAAGAGTGGTAAAATGGTAAATATTTTCCGGGTTTGAGGACTCATTACTGCACCACTCTACAGTTCACCTACATCAACCACACACATTCCCTCACACACCCATTAACTATACACACTCTGTCTAAATGTCAAAACTATGTTGTAAGAAAGTTATCCTCTAGAGAAAATGGTAGCCGAGGGGTGTTGAACTCTCCAAAGCCCTGGAGATGTTTCCCTTCATGACCCTATGCTCTCGGGGCCAGTGCTCTTTGATTGGGTCAGAGCTTCCAGCCTCACTAATTGGCTGTTTGGCACGACAGATGATTTTTTATTTATTTGGACGGGTGGTAATTTGAAGTCTTTGGGAAGCAACAACTCACAGGCTCTACAAGGAATACCAGAGGGAAGAGAACAATGAGGCGGAGAATAACAATAAGGCTTATGTTACTCTAAAGGGCAAGAATGGAGAAGTTACTAATTTCTCAGTTTGTATGGATAAAGTGCAACCGATAAAAGGTATTAATCCTTTGAGGGTCATTTGTGGTACTTGACCAAGAATGCTTACAGTAGTACAAGAAAAGTCAGGGAGGAGAATTAACTCTGAACACACACTACACAACCTGCTGATGAAAAGTGGCTCACGTTTTTACGATATCAATATAGAATTAACAATGCTCATTTTGTCTAGAATTACACATATAACAATCTGATGAACTTAAATCATATGGCTGTTCCTTGCCAAAAATTACAAATCAATGTTAGAAATCAATGAATTTGTTGTAACAATTTTGGTTTCTGTCAAAACATTACTTAATTTGGCTTAAAATAAGTACTTTTTACAATTGTTTCACAGCATATTGAGGATTTTTGGTTAATTAAAACATTTGGTTTTTCACATTCTTGTTTCTCATCTATTTTAAAACTATGTGCCAAGACAAATCATGAAATCAAGGGAACATCGTCATGGTGATTTATACTAATTTCAATGCAATCCAAACAACAACCTCTGACTTAGATTACATTTACATTTCAGTCATTAAGTAAATGGTGTTCTTTACTTAAGCAGCTCACAACAAGAGAAACAACACAATCTGTTTTAATGATTTCACTGCCGACGTTATGAGGAATCATTAGTGAGAAGTGCAGAGGTCAGAACATACTGTCAAAGATCGAAATATTACTCCTGTTCCCATGATATATTATACCTATTAATCACTCATTTCTTGTTGAAATTGAGATGTGTTAAGAGCGAAAGGGAATACCAGGTACAAGTGATTGAAAGGGGTTGCGGGAGGTCGTATATGTTTACAATTTTATTTCAAGACATTTATACATGTATGCTTTTACGAGGACTCTTTCTTAATAACAACTGGAAAATGCTCATCCAATGCATATTCCTAGAGTTGTAAGTACACTTTTAGGAGTGTTCTAGCTGTTATATTATTTTCCTTCATGCTCTTATATCCACATGACTGAGGATGATTAAAGAATCTCATACATTTGTTCAGTCAGAGCACGTTATCATTGAAATATCATTACTGTATGAAATATATGATTTTCCTTAAATCGCACACTGCTAGAAACAAAAGTTACAATTGTTGAACCTTTTTTTCTATTATAAAGTAGTATATGTTATGATTTTCAACAAGTGATAGTGGGCATGGCCATACATAGTTTTTGTATGCAAGTAAGACACTGGAAGTTATGGAAACAGGTTTTTGACCGTGTAATGGTATGACCATGTTTTAGTTGCAGTCAAATGCAGTGTTGTTGTATACTATTAGATAATCAAGGTAATAGAGTGGTGCAGGGATGACGTATTTACCCGGAAGTAAGCTGCGCATGGGTTCCCTCGACAAAAAATCATAAATGCACGTTTTATTCAGCCGGATAATCTCCACATGTCTACCCTACTTTTATCATTTTCGAATCATAAATCTTATCGCCAGAAGCAAAATGCTAACATTATGCTATAAACGAACTACAGCAGGGTCGCTACTTCAACGTCACGCCAACTTCAGATCCATATTCAACATTCAGATTCTAAATGGTACGAGTTGAAGCGTTTGTTTGAACAGTTTTCAGGAGGCAGGTACTTGCTTTCAAGCAGAACAGGGGCTAACTAACTTAGAGGAGTGTTTACGTGTTCGGCGTAATGACGTGCAACGTCCTCCACAACTTCTGTAGTCCTATTCAGCGTAGTCCTATTCATCGTTTTTCAGACACGGAAACTCTTCAAAAATCACCAGTGGGGTCACTGCTGATGGATTTAATGTCGTAGAACAAAACGTGATCCGTCTCTTACATTTGTGTCAACCACAGACATTATTTCCAGATATTTTCCAAAATCCTATCGGCTGTGAGACGAGGGAACCGGTAGTGGTTAAATGCTAACTCACTTCCGGGTTTTAGGGCTCGTCACTGCAAAACTCTATGGGATTGGCATTTAAGGGAACACGAATTGTTAGATATTCTTGTAGTCTAAGTGGCCTAGAAACTTGGTGCATTGTATAAACGGCCAATGTACCGTTGTTAACATTACATTACATTACATGACATGTTACTGTTTTTATCCAAAGCGACTTACATACTAAATAGCCTACTGTGGGCAATCCCCACAGGAGCAATTTGGGGTGAAGTGTCTTGCCCAGGGACACAACGACATGCTGACTGCAGTGGGGTTTGAACCTGTGACCCCCTGATCCGAACGCCTACGCACAACCCACTGCGCCACACGCCTCACGCCCACATGTCAAGGTGAACCTAAGTGAACCTTCACAAAAGGTCATGAGCTTTGGGTAAGGGACCATGTTTCTCATTTGGGAATATTGCTGTTCCCCATGAAACCGGCTGCCATAGTGACCAGAAACCAGATAAGAGTCAGGAAGTAGATGTGTGTTTGGATGGAGAATGGCGTCCAGTTAATCAAGACAGAGAATTGGATCCCACTCCAGCTGATAAATAATGAACAAAGTTTTGAAATCCTGATATAGAAATTCTCCAGTGCAGCTAACCTTTTCTCCTCTAACTAGAATGAATACCACAATAGAAGAGTTACAACAAGATAAAGCACAGAAGCATCAATCGTGCAAAAGGAAGGTCGACCACATATCTATCTGTCCAGTAAATTACTCTAGACTCTTCTAAAGTTTGGATTTCTTTAGAAGTCCTAGTTGTGTATAATAGAGCTATGTGTAAACAAACTAATACATTGAAACTACTCTTTCACTTTAAGAGCATTGCTGACAGAAAATGGAAATGTGCACGATCTTAAATAAAACAGCTAGAGGACAAACAGGAAACTTAATGACATTGAATGCAAATACAGACGCACACTCATCAACAAAGATATGCAAATTCATGCACAGTCAAAACACAAAACACATACATATGGATGCACACGCACAGACACACACACATTCACACTGTAAAAGATTAGCTCTGAACGCGCTATGCCACAATTCTTTTCGAGGGACTTAAACTTTCTCATTACACGTATACATCCGGATTTCTTTCCAGACGGCGAGAGGATGATTTTTTTGTGTGAAAGGGAGAAAGATAAAGGAGAGACAGAATGAAAGCAAGAGGGAGTAGAGAGAAATGATGAGGAAGAAGGAGAAAGAGGGATCCAAAAAACGAGGTCAGATAAAGGTTAGGAAGGAAAAGGAGTTAGGATGAGAGTGGCGAAACAAATGAAGCCATACACACAATGAAGAGGGATGAAGTGTGTGTTTGTGTGTGTTAGTCATGGTGACATACAAAGGAGATTGGAAGGTAATCAAGCATATGGCAGGTGCAATGTAGCCAATTATAATTGCACTTAAAAATAAACACAAGGACGCACAATTTGTACGGCTGCATGCAGACAATAACACAATAAGACACACTGATATGAGAGATACACTGTGATGCAGGGCTACACACACTCTCTGTTAGCTGTACACTGTGATGCAGGGCTACACACACTCTCTGTTAGCTGTACACTGTGATGCAGGGCTACACACACACTCTGTTAGATGTACACTGTGATGCAGGGCTACACACACTCTCTGTTAGCTGTACACTGTGATGCAGGTCTACACACACTCTCTGTTAGCTGTACACTGTGATGCAGGTCTACACACACTCTCTGTTAGCTGTACACCGTGATGCAGGGCTACACACACTCTCTGTTAACTGAACACTGTGGGCAGATAAGGATGGGGTCTCGCTCATCAGATCACAAAGCAAGTTAAGCTGATTTGGGATCATTCAGAATTTGCTGAGTTCATGCATTTGGCAGGAAACGGATAACAAAAGTCTCTAAATCTCTTTGTCCTTCTGGGAGAAAAGTGTTTCTATTGAACTGTTAGAAAGATTCAGGATTCTAAATATGAACCGTTTCTGTTTTTCTGTGCTGCCCTCTTTGTGATAGGTCTCTCTTGAAATAGGATTTGAATTGCAATGAGACAAGGAGCTCATCAATGCATGATGATTTGTCTTTTTCAGTTGTGGATTGCAGTTTCTATTGATCAGGGTTGTGTTAGGGTTAGGGTTAGGGTTAGGGTTAAAGTTACGAATACATTTAAACTGTTGACCAAAGTACACTTTACCAAGTATTAGGGGCGACTGAGGCTTCGAGGGGAGACTTCCTGGTCTTTTAAGAAGAAGGTTGTTGGTTCGATCCCAGCCAATTCAGTCAACATGTCGATGTGTCCTTCAGCAAGATACTGAACCCTGACGTGTGTGTGAGAGTGTGTGCGTGTTAGCTTCCCTAGAGCAAGTGGTACTGCTTGGTGTGAATGGGTGAATTAATGAATGAATTAAAAACCCCAGCTTGTTGCCATGCCGGCGTAAACATCGCTGCTTTTATTTTGTTGTTCCATTTGTTTTTGTTGTTCTGTTTCAACCATTTTACTCTGTAGCACTTTGAGTTTTGTTTACTCAAATGAAAAGTGCGCTTATAAATAACATTGATTATTATTTTTATAATGACTCGTAGTATGTAAAGACCTTTTGAGGGGTCGTAAAGCCTGGATAAAGACTATATAAGTCAATTTACCATTTATTATGACAAGTTTTCCAGTCAAGAGATACCTGCATTTGGTTTGTTTTGTACACAGACAAGTGTCAGGGCAGGGCATTGAGATTGGACTGACGGGCATTACTATGGCAACTGTTGCCAGCGTCACAGTTGCCATAGTAATACCTCTTTGACCTGGTTCAAAGGGTATTTGAGGCACGAGGAGCAGAAATGTGTGTATCTGTGTGTTTGTAATGTGAGGAAGATGAAGGGCAAAACATAAACTGATTACTTATAGATCATATTTTACTGTCAAATACATTATAAATCAGTGTTTTTATTTACCTTGGCAATTAAGTTATTGCTGAAGAAAATGAAAAAACACGAAGCACTTGTTCAGTTAATTTAGGCCCTGTAACTTATACACCAGCACTGACTGTGGGATGATCTTGCTTAAAGGGAATATATCTGCAAAGCTAAATGATATGTAACGTAATGTAATGTAAATCAGTCTTTTTATAGAAAATGCTCAGAAACTAGATATCCAGAAATCAGATGTAGGATGTCTAAACATATAACAGAGAGCGACACACTTATGAAAGATGCTTTTGGGGAAATGTTAGATCAAGTATTTTCGGAGCACACCTCATACTCCACTAGAAAATAAAATGCATGATTTCTCTGCCTCTGCTGAAAGTTTCTGAGTGGAAGATTAGGAGTAAATCCCTGAAGAAACCCTCCAAACATCAACAAACAGGAGGAACGGACACGAGGCAATTCAGATTCAGTCTGACTTGATATGAAGTGTTTACGGAAAACTGCAGGTTTGCAATGACACGTGTCTCAGTTTTTTCCAGCAGGGAGTAAGTGTCTATCTTCTGTGATATACATATAGAAACTTTTGGTTTTTTTTAAATTTGGAAGTGGGAAAAAACCTTAAATTAAAATACAAATGTTGGGAAAAATGTAGGTATTCTGATGATATAGTGAAGAAATATTCAATATTGTTTACAAGAGGTATATTTTCTCTTTCCTGTAGTTTGTTGTATAGGTTTTTGTGCATCTTACAATAGTTATACAGCATATTGAGAAATTATTGTTTATCAAAATGATTAAGTCTAATTTGGAATCCCACACATTAGACGCACTATGTAACACTCGTGCTCCTATTGGCTAGCGCTTCAACACATTGTACGTGATAGGCTAAGGGGCGGGACATCTCTAAGCGGATGACCAATCAAAACAGAGCCGGCCAGCTAACCAATCAGAGCAGACTGGGCTCTGGTTTTAGACAGAGGGTGAAAAGAGGTGCTGCAGCACAGGCAGTATGAGAAAAATAAAGAGCTTTTTGAACATTAAAGCATGGAGACATGTCCCAGTAGAGACACTACATACTGATATACACCTGAACATCAGCAGGAGAGGACTCTTTAAAGTAGAGACACTACATACTGATATACACCTGAACACCAGCAGGAGAGGACTCTTTAAAGTAGAGACACTACATACTGATATACACCTGAACATCAGCAGGAGAGGACTCTTTAAAGTAGAGACACTACATACTGATATACACCTGAACATCAGCAGGAGAGGACTCTTTAAAGTAGAGACACTACATACTGATATACACCTGAACACCAGCAGGAGAGGACTCTTTAAAGTAGAGACACTACATACTGATATACACCTGAACATCAGCAGGATAGGACTCTTTAAAGTAGAGACACTACATACTGATATACACCTGAACATCAGCAGGAGAGGACTCTTTAAAGTAGAGACACTACATACTGATATGAAACCTGAACATCAGCAGGAGAGGACTCTTTAAAGTAGAGACACTACATACTGATACACACCTGAACATCAGCAGGAGAGGACTCTTTAAAGTAGAGACACTACATACTGATATACACCTGAACATCAGCAGGAGAGGACTCTTTAAAGTAGAGACACTACATACTGATATACACCTGAACATCAGCAGGAGAGGACTCTTTAAAGTAGAGACACTACATACTGATATACACCTGAACATCAGCAGGAGAGGACTCTTTAAAGTAGAGACACTACATTATGATATGAACCTGAAGAATATGTCCTCTTTAAACCAGGCCTCCTCTTATTTACTGAACCACGGCGGTATCACCTAATTTACAAATCATGCATCTCGTGCCAATGTGGTGTTCAGATATGATTAAACGGCTACAAACCCAGACAGATTACCCTTATTATGCAGATCTAAATACAAAAAAACACAGATTTCTTAGATATCGTAGGCATGAATGTTTCTGCCTTTGGTAAACATTTTAATATTGGCAATAATAACCACTACTCACTTGTATCACACGTTGAATTACCATGATAATCCGCCTCTGTAAAACTGCTTTACAGCTACCTACTCTCTTTCCCTTCAAGATGTTTTCTGTAATTTGTGCAAAAATATTGAAATGTATGTACATTGTTTCTTGCTATTTCATTTAATTGCCGACGTCTCTTTGATCGCTGCTGCTAGGCGATGAGTCTGTCATTGCATCTTCTCATGTAGACATGTTCACATTCAAATAAATCTACGTCACT
The DNA here is from genome assembly GCA_031216635.1 of Dissostichus eleginoides. Taxonomy (NCBI): domain Eukaryota; kingdom Metazoa; phylum Chordata; class Actinopteri; order Perciformes; family Nototheniidae; genus Dissostichus; species Dissostichus eleginoides. The sequence continues at coordinate 36,186,817 of CM062266.1, read as the reverse complement.
CTATGGCCTTATGGAAATCTGCTTTTATTTATATAACTGGGATCCAGAGGTTTCAATTGTTAACTATGCAAGGTTAATATATTCGGAATAACAAGATCGCTCCTTGAGAAGTTTAAATGGATTTAAGTGGTGTCAAACCAAGATGACAGGGTTAGGGTTAGATAAATTGTATATAATTATGCAGTAAAAACCATATTGTCACTCCCTTTATCTTGTAGGGAAACGCTAGGCAAAACACGCTGGTTTAAAATGAATAGCATTACCTCTTTTCCTCAAGGGAGACTCAACGTCCAACCCCAGTCCTCGACTACGCTGAAAGAGAATTAGCAGCCGAAGGAAAGGAATATGTGTCTCATTAACTTTTTCTTTATAATTGGTTTCCATGTTGTTTAGGGATTTGAAAATGGTAACTTTTCCTTTGTGGACCAAACACGTCTTCCACCCTCAAATGGATTCTCTTAAAAAGGTTATTCTGGGCACATGCATGGATGTAAATTGGAGGCACACTCATTAGGGAGCTCTGCCTGTTTGTTATACATAATTGAATTGCTTATTCTCTGAAGATGTTTAGTCACCAGCCTTTTTCTCTGAAGCTTTATAACTTATGGCATTTTCTCACTTTACTCACATCAGCGTCAATACAAACACTGAATAATTTGACATTTTTTGGAAACAGAATATTAGATTCGTCTTCCTTATTAATTTAAATGACATTTCTTTAACCACATTTCCTGTTATGATATTCCCCTTTTCTTATATTCATTCTAACCACAACACCCTCTTTCTGAATATGATAAATCTCACTGTGACAAACAGAATGTGACACTTTCAACTAGATGAATTAACAAGCAGTGAATGTGGTTGAATAGCTTTGACACATGAATGTAGGAGACAACAAGGCATTTGGCATCAGACCAAGATTAACTGTATTCATATGAATCTGAAGTCTTGACCAAAATGTACAATTATCTTTTCTCCTTCCTATTCTAATTGACTGGGGCAATAACTCTACAGTTCAGTAGTTCTAATGAGCACCAAAATATCCCTAGCTCTTAGTAAAGCGTTTACAGATTCAAGCAGAGCTCCAACACTTTATATCAAATGCACTCAAGCTACTCAAAATACAGTTAACTCCCTTATCAAGACATATTCATTAAATCTGATGTGCTTGCAAAAGAAGAAGTACTCTATTCTTCATTATTACTAGTGATCAACTCTTGACTAATCAGGTTTTTTTTTTAAGTAGAGACACTACATACTGATATACACCTGAACATCAGCAGGAGAGGACTCTTTAAAGTAGAGACACTACATACTGATATACACCTCAACATCAGCAGGAGAGGACTCTTTAAAGTAGAGACACTACATACTGATATACACCTGAACATCAGCAGGAGAGGACTCTTTAAAGTAGAGACACTATATACTGATATACACCTGAACATCAGCAGGAGAGGACTCTTTAAAGTAGAGACACTACATACTGATATACACCTGAACATCAGCAGGAGAGGACTCTTTAAAGTAGAGACACTACATACTGATATACACCTGAACATCAGCAGGAGAGGACTCTTTAAAGTAGAGACACTACATACTGATATACACCTGTATATCAAGATGGCGCCTGTGTCGGCTCGCCGCTCCCTCAGCTCTCTGCCTTTAGCTATCCTGCTTTTGTTTTATGTTTGTCAGAATGTCTCTGCTCTGCTCGTCTACGATCGCCAAGCTCTCCTCCACCTCAGACCCTCCCTGGAGTTTATATTGCTGCCCAAACCTACATCTGGCAACCATAAATCTACCTGCGCCGGTTGCCCTGCATCCTGCCTCGCCGAAAGCGCTTTAGACGACGGGGAAAGCGTGGTGGGGCACTGGTCCATCAAAAAGCATACCTGACGGCTTCTTCTGGGACTTATCCACGCATCAGATGTCATGGCCCTCCCGCTGCACGCCATGTGAGGGATCGATGGATTCGCCCTGTCTTTCCGGAGCTGCGGCCTCTGCTGGGCCCGCTGACAGCTCCTCCTGCCCGACTGACTGCTCCCGGCCCGCGCGGCGTTCAACACGCACTTCTTCGTCAGAGAGACGCACTACACCTTCGGCAAGCCCGGAGCGAAAACTTTGCATGGCTTTGCTAAACGCTAGGTCGATAGCAAACAAACGTTCCTGTTAAATGACTTCTTCACCTCTCGTGAACTGGATTTTATGTTTCTGACGGAGACCTGGGTCCACGCTGGCGAGTATACACCGTTCTCTGAACTTCTTCCTCCTGACTGTACATTCTTCAGCTCCCCCCGTACCACCGGCCATGGTGGGGGCATAGCATCAGTGTTTAGAGCTAGCCTCCAATGCCGACTGCTTCACCCTGTAACTAGCTACGCTAGCTTTGAGTTGCAGCTTTTTGAACTGAACCCGGCCTCGCCTGTGCTCTGCGCAGTCGTGTATCGTCCGCCAAAGTGCAATAAGGATTTCATAAATGACTTTTCTGACTTTCTGTCCGGGATCATGGTGAAATATGATCGTGTTTTGATCTCCGGAGACTTCAATGTCCATGTGTGTTGCGAGTCCAAACCTCTGGTTAGGGACTTTTTAAATCTCCTTGATTCTTTTGGTCTCGTTCAGTCCGTGGCTGGCCCAACACACGAAAAAGGACACACTTTAGATTTAGTATTATCGTTTGGACTGTCTGTCTCTGTGGATGAAATCTGTGCAGCAACGCGTATCTCAGACCATTTACCGGTTCTGTTTACAACTTCGATCCCTTCCGCAGGAGTCGAATCACGTGCCCCTGCGCGTCGTCTGCGTTCAATTAACCCCTTGACTGCCTCACAGTTTTCTGATGTTTTTAATGCTTCCCTGATCTGTAAATTAGAGGTGAACTGTGCTTTAGTGCTGATGAGCTGATCTCCATGTTTGACTCGACATGTACCCTAATATTGGATTCTGTTGCTCCTTTTACGCTTAGACGCACCAAAGTTCTCTCAGAGCCGTGGCTCAATGACTGTACTCGTGCTCTCAGACGCACCTGCAGGCGTGCAGAGAGAAAATGGAAAAAGGATAAACTCCATGTCTCCCTAGAAATCCTTCGTGCTTGCCTTTCCGACTACCAGACGGCAGTCAAAGCAGCCAAAACAGAGCACATTTCTCTGTTCATCTCCAAAAACAGCCATAAACCTCAGGTTCTTTTTAATGTCCTCAACTCGATCATTAATCCCTGTGATGTGTCTTCTATTGTGCCATCGACTACTCTCTGTGATAAGTTTCTACATTTTTTATTGAAAAAGTATCTGCTCTTAGGCTAGCCCACACTAGTGCTACCCCAGATCCTGCTCCTTTTCTGTGCCTGCTGTCCTCGACCACTTTGAGCCTGTATCCCTCTCTTCTCTCTCGGATGTAGTCAAGCACCTGCGGCCGACAAACTGCACCTCAGACAGCATTCCCTCTCGCCTTCTCAGAGATGTTTTGAATCAGTTGGAGCAAGTATTTTATTACTTATAAACACCTCTCTTAGCTCAGGATGTGTCCCAGCTGCCTTCAAACATGCCGTGGTCAAGCCACTACTTAAAAAGAAAAATCTCGACCCCTCCATTCTCGCAAATTTTAGGCCCATCTCCCACTACCTTTTTTATCTAAAGCCCTGGAGCGAGTAGTCTATGTCCAGCTACAGTCGTTCTTAACCACGCATGGCATCCATGAAAAGTTTCAGTCTGGCTTCAAACCATGCACAGCACTGAAACAGCCCTTTTAAGAGTTTTTAATGATCTGCTCCTAGCCGCCGACTCAGGTAGCCCAGCTGTCCTGGTGCTGTTAGACCTGACAGCTGCCTTTGACACTGTGGACCATAGCATCCTGTTGTCACGGCTTGAACAGTCCGCAGGCATCACAGGCTCTGCCTTGCATGGTTCAGGTCCTACCTGACAGACCGTAGCTTCTCAGTGCAGCTAGGTGCCTTCTCCTCTGCCAAAGCCCCTCTTACCTGTGGGGTTCCCCAAGGCTCTATCCTGGGCCCCATCCTCTTTTTACTGTACATACTGCCCCTAGGTTCAATTCTCACAAACACAACATTCCCTTCCACTGCTACGCCGACGATGTACAGATCTATCTGCCTCTCAAACAAATGTCAAACACTCACTACAGCAGTTGATGGACTGCTTAACAGAGATCAAATCCTGGCTGAGCCAAAATGTCCTTAACCTCAACGAGAGCAAGACTGAGGTCATCTTTTTTGGACCCCAGCCTCCAGCCTCCCCGGTTGATATTCTGGGCTCCCTCAATGAAAACATCCTCCCCTCTGTCATGAACCTTGGAGTGACCTTCACTAGCACTTTTAAATTTGATAAGCAGGTCAGCACCGTAGTCAAATCCTGCTTTTTTAAAATAACTATTGGCCAAAACCAAGTCCTATTTATCTTTTAAAGACCTAGAAAGGGTTATAACGCCTTTGTAACCTCAAGACTGGATTACTGCAACGCTCTGTATGTGGGTATGGACCAGGCCTCAATTAGACGCCTGCAGCTAGTGCAGAAGGCAGCTGCACGTCTTCTGACTGGCCACAAAAAGCGTGACCACATCACCCCAATTCTGGCCTCACTGCACTGGCTTCCAATTCGGTTCAGAATTGATTTTAAAATCCTTTTATTTGTTTTCAAAGCCCTAAATGGGCTGGCTCCTGCCTATATAGCCGAACTCCTCCAGCGCTACACCCCAGCCAGAGCTTTAAGGTCTGCTGACCAGCTGCTGCTGGTAGTGCCCAAGACCAGGCTCAAACCCAAGGGCACCGAGCCTTCGCAGCAGCTGGCCCCAGGCTCTGGAACACTCTGCCCCTCCATGTGAGGTCGGCCGAGACACTAGGGTTTTTTAAATCTACACTAAAGACACACTTCTTCTCCCTGGCCTTCTAGTCAGAGCGGAGTATGACACCTGACTATTCCCTGTGTTTTTTATACATCTGTTGTAATTTATTGTCTTTTATTGTGATTGTAGTAATGTGTTTTTATTACATGTACAGCACATTGGCTCGACCAAAAATCGCTTTTAAATGTGCTTTATAAATAAACCTTGATTTGATTTGATTTGATTTGAACATCATCAGGAGAGGACTCTTTAAAGTAGAGACACTACATACTGATATACACCAAAATGTACAATTATCTTTTCTCCTTCCTACTCTAATTGACTGGGGCAATAACTCTACAGTTCAGTAGTTCTAATGAGCACCAAATTATCCCGTGCTCTTAGTAAAGCGTTAAGATTCAAGCAGAGCTCCAACACTTTATATCAAGTTCACTCAAGCTACTCAAAATACAGTTAACTCCCTTATCAAGACATATGCATTACATTTGATTTCCTTGCAAAAGAAGAAGTACTCTATTCTTTAATATTACTAGTAATCAACTCTTGACTAATCAGGTTATTTGTACTAATCAGTATCATTACGTTGTTGTTTCGGCATACTTTTGGTGTGTTTATTGCAATGAAATCACTTCATGCCTCTGTAGTAAACAAGATTTGATTCAGCTTTTCTCCCTTTCTATATTCAGCTAATACAGCCTGGTGAAATGTACTACTTGTGTGTCTGGTTGGTGTTATCAAATCAAATCAAATCAAAATGTATTATATCCCCAAATCATAAGAAATGCCTCAAAGGGCTGTACAAAGCAAACCAAAGCAAAGACAAAAACAAAATACAAACGTCATAGCATAACAATTATCAAAACATTGTACAACATTATACCTCAACATTTATCCATGGGATAAAAGCAAGTGATTGAAGTGACCGTAATGATGAGCCGAAACTAGGTGATGGAAGCTAGTTTACAGGAAGACAAGATGTGAAGAGATGGGTTTTGAGTTTGCTTTTAAAGCAGTCAACGGTTATAAAACCAAAAAGATGCCATTTGGTTTCCCAACAGACAGTATCTGGGACTTCCATAGCATGCATAAAGCACCAATAGTGTATTTAGTCCACGGCTGATGAAACATTGTTGGTATCTGGGGAAGCGTGTGGCGCAGTGGACTAGTGCGTTGGTGTTCGGATCAGGGGAGCACAGGTTCAAACCCCACTGCAGTCAGCATGTCGTTGTGTCCCTGAGACACTTCACCCCAAAGTGCTCCTGTGGGGATTGTCCACAGTATCGAGTATGTAAGTCGCTTTGGATAAAAGCGTCTAACAAGTAACATGTCATGTAATGTAATTGATCTACATGGAGATAAGCCCCACCTTCTTGTTTGAGTGACACAAGTAAAAACAAACTTCACTTAAACTTTCGGGAGTGATGCAGTGTGTAAACGCACTAGGGGTGGGGGGAATAATCGATACAGCATAGTATCGCGATACTTTGCGTGATGATATTGTATCGATACACGGATGCCAAGTATCGATATTTTATTATATAAACTTTTTTTTAATTTGTTTTATATAAACTGTAGTATATCCCTCCGAAAGATGGTCGTATATAAAACAGGAAGTTACTTTTAAGACATGTATACAATTGCAATGAAAATAACAAAAACAATGCCATCTCCTTTTCAGGTTCAAAGAACACAAATTGGGTTATTTACATAAACTATTCATATTGCAAATACATTTTTTAACCAGGAAGGGAAGATGGACATGGATATGACCCATGTGATTTGCAATATCGCAATATATCGTATTGCAATACTTAGCATGTCGCAGAATCGCAATGCTATCGTATCGTGGCTTAAGTATCGCGATAGTATCGTATCGTGGGGAGCCTGGTGATTCCCACCCCTAAAACGCACCATTACGGCACACCTTTGAATCGCTTGATTAAAGGTTAACTAGTGTATCATTATTGATAGGTCTGGAACCAGGGTAGATCTGGAGCTTTGTGAATGACACCTGAGATAACCTGAGAGCTGAACTCTGCATTGAGCAGTTGGATATGAGCTGTGAGTCTGACTGCAGGGATCTAACGGAGCCGTACTGAGCTAATAAGGCATGGTATGCTGATTTAAGCGAAGACTCTTGTGCCTCCCAGGCTAATTATCCAGGTCTCAGTATGTCTAAAACTTTCCTTTTCCGTTCCCTCGACCACTCTGGGTCTATTTCTTGCTCCTGGCCATATTCCCTCATTACTTAAGTCTTTCTTCCATCTTCCTGCCGCCTTTTCGTTACCGCTTCACTCTTATTTCATTATTTGCTTATGTGAAAATTCCCTTCCTACTGCTCTCTAGTATGTAAGTTGGTTTTGCTTAATATGCCTCTAAGGGACTGTAAACATTTCCTTTGAGTATATTGTATGTCTGTTTGAAATGCCGGTATAACAATGTCAGCTAATGGAGTGCATTTTTCTTATTTCTAATGTATTGATGTTACTAGTGGTTACAGTGTATAAGCCAATACTATTTGGATTTCTTATTTTATACGTATTGTTTGCCTGACCTCCTGTTTCTTAGTTGGCTTAATGCTTTGTAGAGGATGTATGGTTCTTACTAACTCAATAAGGTTGCTTGGCAAGTTGCAGAAATGACAAACAATATATCACAAAGGCAATTACTATGAAAAAGTAAGAGCCCATACAGCCAACATTTTTTATTTTCTTATGTTGCCCTCGCGAAGTACCCTGGATTTGCAATCCCTAATATATCTGTTATTTGTTAAAGAGGAAATAGTTTGGAGGTCAGGATGTTCAAAGGCTTCATATCTATGCAAAAGATACGAGTTTCCGTCCGTGCAGAAAACAAACAAATGTTACAATCTTTCCGCTTACTAACCAAGTGTAATAAGATAACTGTTTTATCCAAATGACACACTTTTATACCATGTACATGGGAGCAATTTGGGGTTAAGCATCTGGGCCCTTTGACATGTTGACTGCAGGGATTGAACCACTAACCCTCTGATTGGTCGACACCCATTTCCCATCTGAGGCTCCCATTTAAATGGTCATGACCATGCCTTAAAATAAATGGTTTTGCAATACCTGTGATCTTTTCCTAACAATCTTGATACCATCAATATGTACCATAATACAGCCTGGATTAGTATTTCCTTCATCATATTAAATCAGGCTTTCTTGTAACTTCAATTGCAACTAAACTGTGGATGTTATTGGAAATCAAACGATTTTCGTTTGAAGGTTAACAATGATAGTTGTGGTTAGGGTTAGGTTTGTGTTAGGGTTTACATAAATGTCATTGCAGTTATATGTAACACTGATGCTGATCATGCCACTAACTCACACTGCTATACTGCAAGAAGAAAAGGACAACACACACATCCACCACCCGCACCTTCACATAGTTTCTCCCCGACTTCATAAATGTCACTCTACTTCCTGCTTTGGCACTGACCATCGCCACTGAACTAAATAATTAAAGCAGAGCACTTGAATCATTTGTAGGTGACAACCATTTAAGCAGCGCTAAGCTACCCTCGGCTCCATAAACATTCAATTATCTAATGTGAAAGATTCAAGACTTTCTCCACTTCCTGTCTCAGCTGCTTTCCCACCTCTTTAACTCTGTAAATATTCCAGCCACCAGTCTTCCTCTCTGTCATTTGTCTCCCAGTTTCTTCCGTTAGTTCATGTTCCCAGTATCCCCATCTCCTCTCAGTTTTCTTTCGCCTGTCCACTCCCTCCGGTCCCCATTACAGACAAAGACAAGAACAGAGGATTTATTCTGCTGCAGGGGCAGAAAGCAATCATGTGCTGTCAGACCGTGGAGCCAAGAACAAACTCTACCATGTACACACATACACACACACACACACACACACACACAAAATGTCAAGATGCTGTTGGTAAGAGTATGATTGTGCAGTAAATAGGGATACAATTACACTATATTTTGTGTTTTAGATAACATGTCAGTTCTAGTGCCAAGTAGAGGAAGCATCACCTCAGAGGACAAAGAGTGAATAGTGCAAATATCAACAATAAAGCTTTGAAAACCAATCAAACATCAAGCATTATCGCATATGCTGAAAGTTCAATTTTGTACTGTACTTAAGTACAATGTTGAGGTACTTGTTCTTTACTTTAGTATTTCCATTGTATGTTACTGTGTACTTCTACCCCACTACGATTCAGAGGTAAATGGTGTACTTTTCCTCCACTACATGTATTTAACACCTTTAGTTACTTTACAGATCTGGATGAATGATGTGAAATATAATCAAGTGTTAAATCAGACTTTAGTTCCACCTGGAGTAAATCCACAAGCTACCCTGCAGTATACAAAGTCATTCAAACTAGCTGCACCTTTACCAGCTTTGAGAACACTTTAATGATCAATCATTATAAAACATATCATATATATTATTCTGAAATGGACCAATCTGCACAATGACTACTTTTACTGTCGCTACTTTCACTATATTTTGATGATAATACTTTTCTACTTTTACTTGAGGAACATTTTGAATGCAGGACTTTTACTGTAACAGAGTATTCCTACACTCTGGTACTTCTACTTTAACTCAAGTACAAGATCTGAGTACTTCTACTTTTACTGAAGTACAAGATCTGAGTACTTCTACTTTTACTCAAGTACAAGATCTGAGTACTTCTACTTTTACTGAAGTACAAGATCTGAGTACTTCTACTTTTACTCAAGTACAAGATCTGAGTACTTCTACTTTTACTCAAGTACAAGATCTGAGTACTTCTACCCCGTCTGGATATAGACACAATAAATGAACATGCACTCCTGTGTTTTTGTCAATCATGGTGTTCAGTGTGTGTGTGTGTGTGTGTGTGTGTGTGTGTTTGTGTGTGTGTTTGTGTGTGTGTTTGTGTGTGTATGTGTGTGTGTGTGTGTGTGTGTGTTTGTGTGTGTGTGTGTGTGTCTGTGTGTGTTTGTGTGTGTGTTTTTGTGTGTGTGTGTTTGTGTGTGTGTGTGTGTGTGTGTGTGTGTGTGTGTGTGTGTGTGATGAAGATAAGGAGCTTCATTAATGCTCCTCATTAGACCCTAAAGGCTGAGTCAGCAGGAACATCAGCTCTGATCTAAATGAGACACCGAATGGAAACTCTCTTTCTTTGCTTTTGTATCCCCTCTCTCCCAATCACTCCCCTTCTGTCCATTTATCTCCGTCCTTCTCGCTGCACTTTTCCAATCTCTTCAGCTTTCTTTCCCCTATTCAAGATAGAATTAGAAGAGAGAGTGAAAAGAGGAGGTGGAGGAAAGGAAATAAGGGAAGAGGATGGGAATAGGACAGGAGAAAGAGATAGATTTGAGAACACTGGTGAAATAAAAAAATGTAAGCACAACGTGAGATAAGGAATGAAACAAAAACTCAATTTAGAACTGATGAACAATGCAGATGTAGAGGCTTGACAGGCGAAGAGCACAGAGATAATGGCTATTTTTTTTCCACTTATGAGCCAGTTCTGTAATTATCAGCTTTATATGCCCACACTTTGTAAACAGTTGATTTTGTCTTGCCGTTGATAATGTCTGAAGTTCCTCAATCTTATAAAAACACTCAGTTTGACCAGTTTGTGAAAGAATGATCCTTTTTATTTGTTTACAACAGACAATATATCATGCGGCTTTGCGTCATTATTCACTCTCTGACAAAGTTCAGCAAAGAACATGTGCATTTTATGATTTGAAATAGTTGTTTTTTAGAATTGTTCATATCTATCTGAAAATAAAATACTATATATTTCTTAAATGTCAAAGAAACAATAGAATTATAATAAATGAAAATAGTCACTCAGTTTGTAAGATTTGAGCATTTAAAATGTACGTTTTTCACTAATGTATACGCATTGGCATTTGTGATACATCTATAGTTTTGAAGAATTGTTTAATATTGGCGTTATTGTCATTACATTGAGTTGGTTGACTTTATTCATACTCTATGAAATGTTTGCCATTGGGTAAAGCCAGCATTATGATCTATCCTTATCATAATAAGCAACACGTTACCATTTTCCTTTAAGGTTAAGGATTATTGTTGTGGTTAGGGTAAGGGGTTTACCCGTTTGTGATTGTTAATGAATGAACTGTTGTGAGAAGGCCGGTCCAGTGCAGATTTTGACATTTTAAAGGTTGATAAAGTACAGTCTTGTAAAATCATCTGTCACAAGAAAGAAGTTATTTAATTCTTTAAAGATTTAGTTTGATAGACTAAGACTTGCTTCCATCCTTTTCGATTGTAAAAGCCAACAGGTGGAAACATTCCTAAGTTCTCCAAATTAGACCGACAATGTCTTTGCCATACCGTTGGATGAACATAATCTATTTTCGGCACCTTACAACAATGGTATACATCTGTTTAAATGATCTTACAAGGCTGTGTTTATTGTTTGGCTTGGTTAAGACACAACATGACTATATACTGTTGACTGAAAGCTCATTTGAATACCCTGTGGCAATGCTGAGAGGGAAGATTACTGCTTCTCTAAAGACAGTTTTAGACTACAACAAGATTGAAACAATGTGTGAGGGCGGCGCAGATACAACACACTGTATTTGGATAAGTTTGGCTAAGTAAGGGCACAAAAACAACTTGGTAAGTTAATTGAAAACGTGTGGTATTGGTAAAAATAAGAAATTGCTGAAGGTTTTGGTCTCCTGTGTTTAAAGTACAATGTTTACTTCCCCAGTGTGCACATCAACATTTCCCTACATGCATTCTGTCCTAAACTCGGAAGCAGAACCAATATTTGTTTGTGTTAGAGAATACAAAGCAGAACTAATATGAATGGATTTGATCCTGCAGTCTAATTCTCCATGTCTTTCAATCTGTTCCTATCTTGTTGTATTGCTTTTTTTAGCTGCTGCAATGGCTCCATATGGAGAAGTTATTTCTTTCTTTTTCAGAGTAGAAACAGCAGAAGTCTAAGGCATGGGTCTGATCTTTAGAGACCGGAAGGAAAAGGAAGAAGAGGAGATGGAGGGCCTGAGATGACAGGATGCCCGTACCCCGAGAGCTGAAGACAGACGAGAGAGAGGGGGCTAAACAGAGGAAGATGATGAATGGGAGTCCGGCCTTTGGGGAGTAGTGCAATCTGAAAGCAAGAGACCAACCCTGGGATAGGCGAGCTGATGAAATCTGACAAAAAGAAGGAAGACGAAGCATTGAATAAGGAGATCAAAGGAGGAAGACCATTAAGAGTTACAGACGGATCATAGGGGATGTTTCTGTTTTGTTGTTTTTGCTTTTCCTCTTACTGGTCTAGATTTGTCAGGGTCTCTGAGGAAATAGTTATGTGAGAATTTGCTCATCATTCTTGCCTTTTCTCTCTGTCTTGCAATTTATTTCATCTTACAAACAGCAGAAAATGGCAATGGTTTTGGTCCTTTTTAACACCCAGTGGCAATGCCGTGTGGCTACTAAACGGTTTCAACTACATCTTGTTAGAGGTGAAGATTTAACAAATGGTGATACATTGAAGTGGGAAGTTGTACACACTAAACGAAGGGCAAAAGCAGACATATTTCTAGATCACCTAGCATCTGGAAATCCTGCATGAACTCTCACAAGAAAGAATCAAAAGAAGGGAGATACATTGATGAATGATGGAGACCAGTGTTTACTGAATCACCTGCCAACATCTTTAAAGAAAGACATGTCTTCCTAACATTCAGCTGGCAAAACATTGAGCGAGGCACATGTAGCACGAACAATGTAAACAGATATACTTTCGGGTAATGTAGCAGCAACATTTTAAAATACATTTAACTTGAGTTACATAGTCCTTCTTTAGAGTGACCAATGTTGTTCATTTATCTCTGCCAGTCAGTATAACCATAACATTGTGGTAATAGTAAATGGACATGCATTGTTACATTGCTTTTCCAGTCAAGTTTCTTAGCCAAGGACACATCAACTAGATGATTGAAGGGTTGAGGAATCGAACCACTGTCCTTCCTTTTGGTAGACAACCCTGTAAGATAGGAAGTACTTTATTGATCCCAATTGGGACATTTTTGTATGTTTTATGTACCTCCTGAGCCCCAGCCCCCCAAAGTGCCAAACATATAGGATCTCAGCGGTAAAAAAACAAACAAGTGGTTGCGGTGTCGTTTCAAATGCACTTTTTCACATTCTCATTGTTAGTTGGGTTTCCTATTGATATGTATTCACCAAAACAAAAAGTCAGGTCTTTACATTGTGAGAATAATGCGGCTGCTCCGTAGTGGACATGATTTGACGTGACTGGTCCGCTGGTTGCCAAACAGCTGATGGATGAGTCAGTGACTGAAGCATGAATGGAGCAGCCGATGCCCATCAGAGAATCTAAGAGCAGCTTCAATTACCAGCATGAACTCATACTGTGCTCTGATTTACTTCAACACACTTACTTTTAGCCGTCTGACGATTACAGAATAGTCAACATTTCCTCTTATACATTTGTTTTTTGAATACATGAGATCCTATTTCTTTCATAATCTCCTCAAAGTGTCAATTTTCACCCTTTTCTTTTGTAGATTTGATGTTTTTGCTCCGCCTCAACAGGTTGATCCTAATACTTCTTTATTTCTTTCCTTTCTCTTTTGATGACAATTGATTCAACCGTGCTCCTTTTGCAATAAAAGCAATACTTAATCGTACAATATTTCTTCCCGTCCTCCTTTAATACAAACTTTAATATTGCTGTTTGCAATGTGACATTTTCTGAATCAATCTGCAGGTTACACAAACTGTATAACAGTCAAGTGATGGGACCTAGCCTTTAAGGAACATGGATGTTTCTCTCAATTGTTGCTGCACAATCCAATATGTACAATATTGCAATCTGTATTTAAATGTCAGTCATGATATTGTGGGATACTTTATGGATTTTAATGCACTGTTTCTCATGTTATCAATCGGGGTTGTGGGTGTGAGTTTTAGTTACAGTTTCTGCAGTTTTGTTGTGAGATATAGAACCTTGTTAAAAAAAACACATAACCTCAAAAATCAAAGTTTCTTCAACTCTCCATCTGCCATGAAGTATGGAGGCCAGAAAGTCAGCATGGCAGACAGTGAGCTGCTACAGGAAATAATCACACACACACACACACACACGTTCGATACACACTAATAATCCAGTGTTTGTTTTTGCTATAGTGAGTCCAGAGGCCCAGAGGCCGTGATAGATGTGGTTGGCTGATCCTCCACACCAATTTACTGGACATCTCTTTTTTTCTATCACTCATTCCCCTTCTCCTGCCTCTATATCTCTAAACTTGTATCCTCTTCTTTCTCGTTTCACAACCTTTCACCGTGCCAATTTTCAGCTTCTCATTCTTTCCCAAGATAGCAGATAGCAACATGCAGGAGTTGGACAAACTCTGCACAACCAATCAGGCAAAAAGAAAATGATATGCGACTCTGTGGAATTCATTTTAAATAATCTGCTTTCAAAACACTAATACTTAATGCATTAAGAGAAAGTCATGTTTTACTCATGGAGACACGGACTGAACGCATTAAGGTCTGAAAGGCTTTTGTCCACTTAGCAAATGTGATTACAGATAATTACATTTACCAGCGAACTCCGTCTCTGGGTTCATGAACTGAAGATAAGTGATGATTTTAAATGTACACTAATTCCATAAAACTAACAGTGACTCAAACATATATTTGCATTAATCATGAGTCTGTGATATATATTTATTCATGCATTAAATAATTATGAGTCATACATTAGTCATGTACTAATCAAGCAGGAGCTGTGTACCTTCATTACAGAATGTAATCAGTCTTTTTTGTATGGACATCATAAAATAACCTAGATTAGTGAAGATCCTAACACTAATAGGTTCATTATTACCTATGTGTGAAACTAAATTAGATTATAACACGGGTTAGTTGAATACTTGATTCTGATTGGTCAATTTGGACATTTGGGAGGTTGTTAATTCTCTCTAACAGACAGTTGCAATAGGAACACTAAGGGACTATGTGCAGTCATATCAGTGCGCAGAAAGGAGTCCGGTCCATTTAACGTCAGCAGTGGACAACTAACATTACTTTTCTCCATCAGAGAACACTGTGGAATACTTTTTTAAGGGAACAGCAGAAGAAGACAGACAGGAAGTAAACACTAAAGGGAACAGCAGAAGAAGACAGACAAAGCAAACACTAAAGGGAACAGCAGAAGAAGACAGAGAGGAAGTAAACACTAAAGGGAACAGTAGAAAAGACAGACAGGAGGTAAAACTAAAGGGAACAGCAGAAGAAGACAGACAGGAAGTAAACAATAAAGGGAACAGCATAAAAAGACAGACTGGAAGTAAACACTAAAGGGAACAGCAGCAGAAGAAGACAGACAGGAAGTACACACTAAAGGGAACAGCATAAGAAGACAGACAGGAAGTAAACACTAAAGGGAACAGCATAAGAAGACAGACATGAAGTAAACACTAAAGGGAACTGCAGAAGAAGACAGACAGAAAGGAAACACTAAAGGGAACAGCAGAAGAAGACAACAGAAAGGAAACACTAAAGGGAACAGCAGAAGAAGACGGACAGGAAGTAAACACTAAAGGGAACAGTAGAAGAAGACAGACAGGAAGTAAACACTAAAGGGAACAGCAGAAGAAGACAGACAGGAAGTTAACACTTAAGGGAACAGCAGAAGAAGACGGAAAGGAAACACTAAAGGGAACAGCAGAAGAAGACAGACAGGAAGTAAACACTGAAGGGAACAGTAGAAAAAGACACACAGGAAGTAAACACTAAAGGGAACAGCAGCAGAAGAAAACAGACAGGAAGTAAACACTAAAGGGAACAGCATACGAAGACAGAGAGGAAGTAATCACTAAAGGGAACAGCAGAAGAAGACAGACAGGAAGTAAACACTAAAGGGAACAGCAGCAGAAGAAGACAGACAGGAAGTAAACACTAAAGGGAACAGCAGCAGAAGAAGACAGACAGGAAGTAAACACTAAAGGGAACAGCATACGAAGACAGAGAGGAAGTAATCACTAAAGGGAACATCAGAAGAAGGCAGACAGGAAGTAAACACTAAAGGGAACAGCAGAAGAAGACAGACAGGAAGTACACAATAAAGGGAACAGCAGAAGAAGACAGACAGGAAGTACACAATAAAGGGAACAGCAGAAGAAGACAGACAGGAAGTACACAATAAAGGGAACAGCAGAAGAAGACAGACAGGAAGAAAACACTAAAGGGAACAGCGGAAGAAGACAGACAGGAAGTAAATACTAAAGGGAACAGCATAAAAAGACAGACAGGAAGTAAACACTAAAGGGAACAGCGGAAGAAGACAGACAGGAAG
The DNA here is from genome assembly GCA_031216635.1 of Dissostichus eleginoides. Classification (NCBI taxonomy): domain Eukaryota; kingdom Metazoa; phylum Chordata; class Actinopteri; order Perciformes; family Nototheniidae; genus Dissostichus; species Dissostichus eleginoides. The sequence continues at coordinate 36,170,606 of CM062266.1, read as the reverse complement.
TAAACAATAAAGGGAACAGCATAAAAAGACAGACAGGAAGTAAACACTAAAGGGAACAGCGGAAGAAGACAGACAGGAAGTTAACACTAACAGGAAAAGCAGGAGGCAGACAGGAAGTAAGTTACAGTTACAAAAAAACCTTGATCGGTACTATTTTTTTTTCTCAGCGGAAGCAATATGAACATTTTTAAATCAATAAAATCATACACAGTGCTTCCGTTAGGTCTGAAGTGCAGTCTGTTTCTGCAGAAACTTCTTTGAGATCTTGCACTTGACAAAAGATTAGAGTTAGAAAACTGAATAAGCATTTGACTTTTCTTTAGTTTCTTTAAACACTTTGTAGTGTGTAATTGTGCAACAATCAATTTCTCTACAGACAATCCTATTCATTTCGTAGAGTTTGAAAAGAAACATATTGCATCTGCTGATGTTTCATTTGACTAGGCAGGCGTTAAAAATCACTGCGTGCTCTGTCATGTGAAGATGATATTTATTTGGATAAATCTGCTTTCAGAGTCAGTTGACAACCATCTGTGTGATATCAGTCAGCTCGGATCATCACTGTTGGGTTGAGTGAAGCCCGATAACTCAGCGCTGACAGTCTGTGGAGCCTCTGGCAGATCGCTCCTCTCTGAGCAACACATCGCAGCACAAATATTTTATTTACGCCTACAGTTCTGTCTCTATCCGCCAGCTGTTTTCTACACGTTTTCCCCTCAAACTGTCAACAGATTGAATATATCTGCTCACCAGATGTTAAACTGGCAGTTTATTGTGTTTAAGAGCTGTAAACCTGTTGCCTCTTTAATACAAATATAGTTCACATGACACATTTCAGACTTGGGGAGTAACAGATTACATGTAACGGGATAAGAAAATCACTATTACAAAAAAAAGCATAACTGTATGTAATCAGATTACTGTTAATTACGAACATTTGGGGATTACTTGCAGGATTACAATGTTAGTAAAATCCTAAAAGAGCATCTAGTGTTTGTTGTAAAAGGATCAGATGTTATCTCTTCTCTGTAAGCTGTACTGTTCTTTAGGATCATTCTTTAAGTGTGAATCTTCTGCCTGAATCTGGCCCTAATCATCTTCTTTTAAATATTCTCAGAATCCTGATTTGTTTTCCTTTTTTAAAAAAATGTCGAACTTCTAAAAAGAATATATTTCGATTTTTTCCTTCTTTTAACATGTTTCTAACTTCTTTTAAAAAATCTGACTTTTTTGAAAACAATCTGACTTGTGCTCATGTGTTTCAGTGTTGGTGTAAAGGTTACTGCCTGAATATGCTCAATGAAAGGCAGCATTTCCTATCAATAAAATCATTTTTGATCCTAAATATCTTGGTTTCTTCTTTTCTAACATCACATTGTTCTTTCGACTTACAAAATATATTATATTTATTCTCTTGGATTTATCTGCAGTGTATTTGACATTGAGTTATCATAACGTAACGGAAAGTAATCAGGTTACAATACTTTAATAATATGATACTCGCATTGAGTGAACACGTTTTACATGTAACTCATAATTGTTATTCTTTTAAAGTAACCCTCCAAACCCTGATTAATTTTAAAGATTGACCTCTGGCTGATACATTTAAATATGTTAATATGTCCCCACATGGTGTATAAACATGTATAGGTGTTATCTCCTCACCACTGTCTCTGTCTCAGACGAGCTTGCAGCTCTTTCTAATGAATCTGCCGAGGTGATGAGTGTGATTTGTCATTTCACAGATGTAACATCCTCCCTGAAGCAGCAGCGCCTACACCAGTTCTCACACACACACACACAACACACACACACACACACACACACACACACTTTCTATCTCTCTGGGGCGACCATGACAGGAAAAGTCTGCTACTTGTTAGATGGATGGCTGTGACCCTGGAAGAGGAAGATGAGCAGAAAGAGGAGGAAGACGAGGAAGAGGAGGAGGAGGAAACGCGAGGAAAGAAAGAGAAACTCATTTTTAAAATGTTATAAGAAAATCAAGAAATTGGAAAAGCTTTGGAAAATAACATCATAATATCCCTAATGTAATCATGGTCGTCATCCTTCTTACAGTATGATTGTTTTTTAAATAACTGAATATAAAGTAGGGCATGACAATAAACCTCCAAAAGATTCCTGAATTAAGCACATTATTAATAAGCAATGCACATAGGGAAATAAGGTAAGATAAGATGTACTTCATTGATCCAAAATTGAGAAATGTTTGCGAAAGAGGAGGGAGGTGATGGAATGATTAGTAGCTCAGATATGAGTTATAAGCATTTGAAACAATTTGTTAGAGAGAATTAAGAGGAACGAAAGAGGATGAAATGAAAAGAAAGCACTCGGGTGAATAATTGTGCTGATAGGAATGGGAATTATGAGTATTTGAACAACTTAAATTGATCTCACGAGATGATGGCTCTAATGAAACAGCCAAATGTTGCCGTTTTCTCTAAACTAAAGCACTCTTATTTAATCTGTTGGTAACAGAGATCCCGTGCTACTTTAGAGTAACTAAGTTCCCAAACATTACGTAAGATCAGAGATAGCAAATTAGATTGCTCTGTAAACAAACGGACAGTTTCTTTTGTGGAAACTTTTCAAATATACAACATGAAAAGGGGACAGCACTTTTCCTGTAAAGCATTTCCCGTCTCTAGCGATCTTCAAAATGCCATCAGATATCACAAATCTAAAAAAATGCCAATCCAAACGTTTCGGACGCCAGGTTGGTTTGGACCAAACAAAACGGCCATAAAAGTGAGACTGCGACCCTGAGATAAGCATGGAGTAATGCAGTGAATCCATAAAAAGATAAAAACACAAAGAGAACAGAAGTTATCTAGCAAAGCTCTTAAGACACAGAAAGAGAGAGGAAACTACAGGTGGAGAAAGAGAGGATGACGGAGGGGAGACAGAGAGTCTGGGACACAACAAAAGGTCATCTGTGTGACAAAGTGAAGGAAATGAAAAGAGACAATGTAAAGTGGTGAAGGAGGAAGGAGGCAGGAGATGGAGGACGATGGAAATGAAAGGGGAAATATTAGCTGTGGCACGAGAAGAAGAGTCAGAGAGTTCTGCTGAAACAGGTGAAACTGACCTATTAAAGACATCTGGATGATGAGTCTGACACAGAGACATGGGACAGCAAACACACCGAGAGCTGGACAATCACAAGGGAGCAGCGATTGTAAAAATTAAAGAATAGAAATCAAAAGTAGAGATGGGGAAGATGGAAAGGAACAGAAAAATACCCAAAATGTGGCATTACAAACAAGGTATAAGAGAAGATAAGATAGATAGGACTTTATTTATCCCCAAGGAAGTTGGTGTGCCAGAGTTACAAAGATACAATAACCACAGCAGCATAATAATACAACGGTACACTAACAGTGCAGTAAAAAGAGCGGATTAAACAACTACAAGAAACATATGCGGTCAAATCATTGATATAACTAAATAAAAACATAAACTGAAAAACACAGGAAAAAGAAAGAAAGATGGAGAAAAGAAGAAGAAGAAGACCCAGTATGACAGGTTCAAGAACGTCAAGACTACAACTTTGACAATTAAACAAAAATCTGGGGGATGTAGCATAGACGCTATTGTAGCTGCTACTAGCATAACACACCCAAATAGATTACTAAACTGTAGAGTTTGAGTTGCATTATGGGCAGGGGTTAAACTGGGATTTGATATATGGGGGGGCTTTGTTTGACGCTCGAAAATTGTCAACGGGGGGGTGGGGTGTTGTCGGCCATCAGCGAACCAGGCCGTTGACGTCCGCACACAGCGGCCCACCCGAATCTCCCGATGGCCAATCAGTGCCTCCCCTGCCTGCACGTTGCTGACACACACCGCTGCAAACTCTCTGCACGGAGGAGCAGCGGAGTCCGGGCGATGCTGCTCCTCCAAGGAAGAGACACACGTTCACTAAGCCGAAAAAACGATATCCGGTCACAGAGATCTGCTATTTTAAAGTAAAGTCAACACATATCGACCCTAAATGTAGTCTATAACGAGAACGAGAAAGGTTTTAACTTTTATATCGTTTTTTGTAAACATATGACAAATGTGCGAGGGTGATGACGTCAGAGCATCGTCAAATGTGTCGGGGCTTAGCCCTGGACAGCCCCGGCCAAATTTAACACCTGATTATGGGTAATGTAGGCAACAAGTTGTGACAAGGAAGACACATTTGTGGTATGCTCCCCTGAAGGCATTTTATAAGTTCTTCTTTAACAAAATGTGTTTGTATTGATTTGTTGTTGTCATTTTTTGTTAGGATTTACGACACTTCTGGTTTAACGACTTCCAGATGTGTTACCTCTGGTTTTAGCGGCAGAGACACGGCATCAGAGTGAATTTTCTGAAAGTAATGTCTGTTTCCATCTGCAACGAAACATCGTAGGGGCAATGCTGTTTTGTTGGAGTTCATCCATTTGACATGTGGCATGCTTACGATCATATATTAGTAACAACTTTGTTAAAAAATATGTTTGTTAGGTTTGTTTAAAACTGATATATTCACAAGTGTATTTACACTGTATTAATGCTAGTAGTCATTGACAAGATTTATGTGAGATAAAAAAGTAATGCATGAGTGATATTGATAACATGCAGTAGAAAACAATGTGTAGAAGATAACTGTTTTTGTTCTCAGGTATGTTATACCAAAGGACCAATTCCATTTCAACATGACTTCAACACGGACAAACCCTGCTCTGGTACTTTGTCAACATATACCATTGATCAAAGGTTCCATTAAAACTCTCCAAAATATTGATTTTAATAATGCAGGAAAGAGAAAATAACAGGATATAAGAGGAAGCAGGATTTAGACAGCCATGGAGCCATAACATGTCAGATTTTACATTTGATAATATTCCAACAAACAGAGGAAACAGAAAGCAAAGCATCTCATACACACCCACGTCAAAACTTCTCCCACTGAGTTCCCACAGTGAAGCTGTCGGGGTCCCAGACACAAACCAACCATCGACGGTAAGACAACAGACTGCTTAGAGGACAACTCCCAAACTGAGGGGTTAGAATCAACTGGAGCAGCAGCAAAAACAAGAATAAACTCCCCTGGGGGGGGCAGAGAAGAGCGAGGGAGACAGGGTACAAATGATATACTGGAAACAAAATTGAGGGTGAAGAAAAGATACAGGAGGGAAATGGAAAAAATATATGGAGGCGAAGTACAAGACAATTATAACACCATTCTGCAGTTGAGAAACAACTTCCTTAAGGTCTCAATCTTCTTAAATGGACCTGGTTATAAAAGTAGGCAGATGAGGCTCAGGGGGTAAATAAGTGTCTACCATTTAGACGTTAAATGGTCTCTACTTTAAAGAGTCCTCTTTCCTGCTGATGTTCAGGTGTATCAGTATGTAGTGTCTCTACTTTAAAGAGTCCTCTCCTGCTGATGTTCAGGTGTATATCAGTATGTAGTGTCTCTACTTAAAGAGTCCTCTCCTGCTGATGTTCAGGTGTATATCAGTATGTAGTGTCTCTACTTTAAAGAGTCCTCTCCTGCTGATGTTCAGGTGTATATCAGTATGTAGTGTTCTACTTTAAAGAGTCCTCTCCTGCTGATGTTCAGGTGTATATCAGTATGTAGTGTCTCTACTTTAAAGAGTCCTCTCCTGCTGATGTTCAGGTGTATCAGTATGTAGTGTCTCTACTTTAAAGAGTCCTCTCCTGCTGATGTTCAGGTGTATATCAGTATGTAGTGTCTCTACTTTAAAGAGTCCTCTCCTGCTGATGTTCAGGTGTATATCAGTATGTAGTGTCTCTACTTTAAAGAGTCCTCTCCTGCTGATGTTCAGGTGTATATCAGTATGTAGTGTCTCTACTTAAAGAGTCCTCTCCTGCTGATGTTCAGGTGTATATCAGTATGTAGTGTCTCTCTTTAAAGAGTCCTCTCCCTGCTGATGTTCAGGTGTATATCAGTATGTAGTGTCTCTACTTTAAAGAGTCCTCTCCTGCTGATGTTCAGGTGTATATCAGTATGTAGTGTCTCTACTTTAAAGAGTCCTCTCCTGCTGATGTTCAGGTGTATATCAGTATGTAGTGTCTCTACTTTAAAGAGTCCTCTCCTGCTGATGTTCAGGTGTATATCAGTATGTAGTGTCTCTACTTTAAAGAGTCCTCTCCTGCTGATGTTCAGGTGTATATCAGTATGTAGTGTCTCTACTTTAAAGAGTCCTCCCTGCTGATGTTCAGGTGTATATCAGTATGTAGTGTCTCTACTTTAAAGAGTCCTCTCCTGCTGATGTTCAGGTGTATATCAGTATGTAGTGTCTCTACTTTAAAGAGTCCTCCTGCTGATGTTCAGGTGTATATCAGTATGTAGTATCTCTACTTTAAAGAGTCCTATCCTGCTGGTGTGCAGGTGTATATCAGTATGTAGTGTCTCTACTTTAAAGAGTCCTGTAGGGAACTCAGGGATTTTAGCCTTTGAGACCATTTACATGCACTAAAACCTATAGAACACACTACAGGAGAGGGGAAACTCCTAGAAGCCGAATAGGGCTTCTTTAATTGATATATAATAGATTTATATTCCCTTAAATTGCGTCTACTTTTTCTCTTTCAGTTTATTTATGTCTTGGCTAGTTCTCCCTTCAGAATCTCAACGGGTCTGGTACGATCAAATAAAAGGCTGAGAGAGAAATGGATAAAAGGCTTTTTTATTTGTCACATGGATGCTGTCTAGTGAGGCTTCAAAAAGGTCTTGTAGTTTGGTTCCACATGGGAGGATGTAAAAGGGCAAAACTGCCATAAAGTGACAGGGGAGACGGCCAGGAAGATAAAACATAAAAAGTGAGGAGTAAAAACTCTGATAAGAGTTCACTTTGATGAATAATACAGAGGCAAGGGCAGCTAAGGGTAATGGACATCTCTCAATTCTTGTCATTTTGCGTCGATTATTGTGTTTCCAACGCGTTATTTCTGCTCAAAATGAAGGACTTCTGGAAGTAGGTGTCCGGTCAGCAAATACATTGATTTATATTGTCTGATTAAATGTTTGTGAAATGTAATCAGAATGATTGGAACCAAACCAAATGAATGGATTACACTCTGACTTGGATTAGCGGAAGTCTTCTGCCTCTTCTCATTTTCTCTCAATAACTTTAAATCTCCTTTTCTCTCAGATTTCATGTTGCTTTTTCTCATGAGTTTTTGTTCCATTAGAATAGAATATATCTTTATTTTCATCATACTAAGGACAACAAAATGTCCTTGGCAACTCTCACTGCAGCAAAAGATAGACACAATAAATACATAAAAAGCCCATTCCACATGTTTCTGTTAAAAGGCTTGTGGATATTCAGTCATGCTTCCCTTCATTCCTGATGATGTTGTTTGTTTTATTTGATCATTTTGGCTCTAATTGGGCAATTAGAGATGATGTCTTTTTCCCCATTGTGTGTATATTTCAGCGCTAAGCCAACTTGCATTTGTTTCAGGTTCTCTCATCACCACCTCTCTAACTTGGCTGATGTTCCCTCTCCACTGCCTTTCATACAGATAGTAGTAATATAGTGGTCCTCTCTCCACTCCTCTCTCTCTATTGTCGTCTACTTCCTTTTTTGCATTTCAATGATCCTTCTTCAATATGCCTCCGTGCTTCTCTACTCATTTGCTTTTGATTTGATTTGATGTATTATCGTTACAGCAGGTAAGAGCTTAAGCTTGTGAACATACTTCAAGTATTTCCTAAAGAGTAGTATCGTTAGAGCAGGTAGTAATAATAATAATTAATAATTCATTCTATTTAGAGGCGCCTTTCAAAGCACCCAAGGACACCCTACAATTCATAAAATATTCTAAGGAAAGGTTTAAGACATTACAAAAAGAGGTAAAGCTTTAGCTTGTGAACATATTTAGAATGTGTAAAACAATAATACAAAAAATAATCATAATGGAATGAAACAAGAGAATTATGATACCGTACAAACTTAAGCAGTATCAAATTGATAAACAAACATATTATTGACTTACAAATTATATTTAAACAAATGATCTAGCTAATTACACATCCAGAAAGGGGTGGGAAGAAGTTTACACTCATTTAATCCCACCCCTTCTCCCAAATTGTTCTATTTGCACTTTCACTCTCTCCACTTCTCTATCACCTTCTTCTCCGCTCAAAGATCCTTCTTCAATATGGCTCTGTGCATCTCTACTCATTAGCACTTTCACTCTCAGTCCTTCTGTCTATTCCCTTCCTATCTTCCCTTTCCAAACTTCTACATCCCCCGTGAGAGAGCGAGCCCTTTAATAATACACAAGCTGCTCCATCTCTCCTGGCAGCGGCCGCAGTCTCCTACAGGATTCAATCATGGCCGTGCTAATGAGATTAGCATGTCTAATGCACACGGCTCTCTCTCACTCCTCGCCTCCATCCCAACAGGAGCTCCACATGGCAGGAGGAGGCCCAGGAAGTATGGATCGATTGCTTCCCCTCCTTTTCCCACCTGGGCCTCTCCATAAGGTGGAAAGTAGTGGAGTACAAATACTTCATTACTATACTTAAGTACATTTTTCTGATATCAGTACTTTACTCCACTACTTATTTTTCTGACGACTTTTTACTTTTACTTCATACATTTTCCAAACAGGCTGGTTCCTTTAGTTTGAATGTGTGTTTGGTGGCGTGATCATTATTATTTAGAGTCATTGTGTGCCTATTGATTTGAACACGATCCGTGTATCCATCATTTCCTTGTCTTCTCTAAAGCCCCTGTCACACTGTCCCAAAATTGACACCAGATGGACACACGATAAAGGAAATGTTCAAATTTGGCTCTGATCGTAACAACATCGGGCCATTCGTGAGGGCATCTTAAGCCATCGTATGTATCATGGTTTGGGATTGTGGTTTTCATTTTCCATTTTATTTTGAAATGTTTTCCTCCTTGTGTCTTGTCTGGTCCTTCTTCCTGTGTTGCTTCCTGTCTCTGTGTTCCCTCCTACCTGATTTACCTGATTGTGTTCACCTTGTGCCCCTGTGTTTTCTCCTCCCTCCTCACCAGTGTCTTGTTTGTGTGATTAGTCTTGTGTGCATTTAAGTTCTGGTTTTTCTGTCTGTCATTGTTAGATCCTTGTTGTTTTGACTGTGTTCACGGTGAGGAATTCTGTATGTTCTGTATTGAGCCTTGGATTAAAGGTATTTTCGTTAAATCTGCGTTTGGGTCCTGCCTGCTTCGCTCAACCGTGACAGAAGGATCTAACCAGAAATGGACCCAGCAGATGATCCATTTGAGGTGGAGGTACTGAAATGTTCCTTTGCATTGGCTCGTTGTTATGGTACGTGGAGGGGAGCGTCCAGTGTTCAGCAGAAAGAGGCTGCTCTGGCAGAGGCGCACCAGATGGCAACAGAGAAACCAGGGTTGGTGAAGTTCTTACCTGGCTGGATTATGGACTTCCTCCCGACATGGGATTCCCGGCTTGCTAGCCCCAGGCATGCTAGCCTCCTGCCTCCCAATTCCCTTCCTGACACCATACGTCTCGGTTTGTTCTGCCTGGAGTCAGCCCCTGCTTCTTCCTCATTTCCGGCTCCAGTACCGGCCCCTGCAGCTATGGTTCTGGCTCCCGTTCCGGCTTCAGTTCCGGTCCCAGCAGCCATAGTCCCTACTCCAGTACCGGTCCACACAGCCATGGTTCCGTGCTCCAGTGCCGGCCCACTCAGTCATGGTACCGTGCTCCAGTACCATCCCACACAGCCATGGTTCCATGTTTCGGTTCCGTGCCCAGCAGCCATGGTTCCAGCTCAGTTACCGGTCCCAGCAGCCATGGTTCCGGCTCCAGTGCCGGCCCCAGCAGCCATAGTCCCTGCTTCAGAACCGGACCTTACAGCCATGTTTCCGGCTCCAGAACCGGCCACAGCCATGTTTCCGGCTCCAGAACCGGCCACAGCCATGTTTCCGGCTCCAGAACGGCCATACAGCCATGTTTCCGGCTCCAGAACCGGCCCATACAGCCATGTCCGGCTCCAGAACCGGCCCACAGCCATGGTTCCGGCTCCAGAACCGGCCCGTACAGCCATGGTTCCGGCTCCAGAACCGGCCCATTCAGCCATGGTCCCTGCTCCAGAACCGGCCCATTCAGCCATGGTTCCGGCTCCAGAAGTGACCCATACAGCCATGGTCCGTGCTCCAGAACCGGCCCATACAGCCATGGTCCAGGCCTCTGTTCCGGTCAGCAGCCATGGTTCCGGCTCCAGTTCCAGCCATGGTTCCGGCTCAAGTACCGGACCCAGCAGCCATGGTCCCGACTCCGGCTCCTCGTCACCTGTTGGCTCTCCGGCCGACGCCAGCTCCCCGTGTCCTGTCGGCGTACCGGCCGACTCCAGCACCTCGTCTCCTGTTGGCTCTCCGGCCGACGCCAGCTCCCCGTGTTCTGTCGGCGTACCGGCCGACGCCAACTCCATGTCCTGTTTCGTTGGGGGTCCCGTTGACTACTCTTCTGCCGGGGGGCCTGCAAACCCTATGTCCTGTGCTGTTGGAGGTCCAGCGACTACTGTTCTGCCGGGGATCCTGCCAACCCTATGTCCTGTGCCGTTGGAGGTCCCCCCGACTACTCTTCTGCCGGGGGTCCCGCCAACCCTATGTCCTGTGCCGTTGGAGGTCCCGCCAACACCTGTTTCGTTGGGGGTCCAACCGACCTTGCACCGCCGGATTTCCTGCCAACACCAGATCCTGTCCTGTTGGGGGTCCCGCCGACACCTGCTCCGCCGGGTTTCCTGCCAACACCATATCCTGTCCTGTTGGGGGTCCCGCCGACACCTGTCTCGCCGGGGGTCCTGCAGACCCTATGTCCTGTGCCGTTGGAGTTCCCGCCGACTACTGTTCTGCCGAGGGTCCTGCAAACCCTATGTCTTGTGCCGTTGGAGGTCCCGCCGACTACTCTTCTGCCGGGGGTCCTGCAAACCCTACGTCCTGTCCCGTTGGGGGTCCCGCCGACTGCTCTTCTGGGGGACCTGCCAGCCCTGTGTCCTTTGCCGTTGGAGGTCCAGCCGACACCTGTTTCGTCGGGGGTCCTGCCAACTCCAAGTCCTGTTTCGTTGGGGTTCCGCCGGATTTCCTGCCAACACCTGATCCTGACCTGTTGGGGGTCCCGCCGACACCTGTCCCGCCGGGGGTCCCGCCAACACCTGTTTTGTTGGGGGTCCAGCCGACACCTGCTCCGCCGGGTTTCCTGCCAACACCATATCCTGTTCTGTTGGGGGTCCCGCCGACACCTGCTCCGCTGGGTTTCCTGCCAACACCATATCCTGTCTTGTTGGGGGTCCCGCCAACACGTGCTCCGCCGGGTTTCCTGCCAACACCATATCCTGTCCTGTTGGGGGTTCCGCTGACACGTGCTACGCCGAGGGTCCCGTTGACACCAGCCCATGTTCCGTCCAGGGTCCCGTATACGCCTGACCCGCCAGGGGTTCCACCAGCTCCTGCTCTTGTTCCCAGTGCTCTGGCGATCCAGCTGACACCGGAGGGGCCCCATCGCGGCCTACGCCGTTTTCCTGCCCGTCCTCCGGAGCTGTCCCGCCTCCGTCCTGCCCGTCCTCTGGAGCTGTCCCAGCGCTGCCTTTGCCCTCGAGCCGGGCCCCCTGACTTTCCCAGCCGCTGCCTTCTCCCTCGAGTCCGGCCCCCAAATTTACCCCGACGAGGCCTTCACCCCTGTCTTCGGCCCCCTGAGTTTTCCCGCCGCGGACTTCCCTGCTCTGTTGCTGTTCCCCCGGGCCGTCCGCACGAGTCCCCCTTCTTGGCCTCTACCTTGCCCCCGGGCCGTCCGCCCGAGTCCCCCTTCTCGGCCTCTGCTTTGCCCCCGGGCCGTCCGCCCGAGCCCCCCTTCTCGGCTTCTGCTTTGCCCCGGGATGTCCGTCCGAGTTGTTTTTGTTACTTTCGTTGCAGTTGTATGTCTTAAATGTAATTTAGGTTAACTTCCTGTTTTATTTAGATGCTTTTATTTTGAAGGCGAGCTTACGCTGTTGACAGGAAGTTGTTGTTGCTATGGAAACAACATGACGGAGATAAGTAATATCTTCTAATCTACATATAAAGATGTTAGCGCCCCCCGAAGAGGCACAAGCTCTTACGTTGAGTCTGGATACATTCTAAATCATCAGTAAAGTCTACGACCATATTTTCGTGTGTGGTTCGGGTGCCATCGTGTGGCCTTCTGTAGGCATCGTACTTGCTTCGGCTGTTGCTTGGCTGTTGACCAAGTTCGGGGCCATCTTCGTGCGAAATTCACATTCCATATTTGTGTGTCAATTTCGGGACAGTGTGACGGGGGCTTAAAGAAGAGGGACCAATGAAAACGTTGCCGTTGTTCAGCATGGAAACATTCATTAGCTAACAATGACATTATTGTTCTATTCATGTAAAGGGGGGTCAGGTACTCTTTAAAACAGCTGCTAGTTATGGGTACTTTTTACTTAAGTACATTTCAAAGCCCATACTTCTTTACTTTACTGCCATCTCTGGTCTCTCTACGAGGGGCCCAACAGGAAAGGGACATCCCAGGTGAAGGGGGCAACTCTTTTCCGATGACAACTGTGTCTATATGTTTGGGGAGGATGCTGGAGAGTGTTTGGGCCCTCCCATACCTCTCGCTGCGTTCAGACAGCCACGGTAGAGCCTGGCACTCCACACCGGCAGAATTGGAAACGGATGGATGGAGGGATGAAGAGGTGATAAAACAGATTAGTGCGACCTACTGGGGGCTTATTGTCGAGCATGCCTAAACAAATCCTGGACCCCGCTACTCCCCAAACACAGTTTATTTTACAGCAAACACACACGGTTTGCAGTTTATGCTTTTGTTCAGTTGTGACAATTGCAACAGTAGATAAGCTCAAAATGATGTATGGCCAACATTAGAAGCAGCTGATGATGAATGCTGGACTCTAATGAAACACACACACGCATAGAAAAATGCACTGATAAAGGAAGTAGCATGCTTACTTTTGTTTGGCTGTGTCCTTAAGTTGTGCCAAGATCAGAAGCTTATTCCAATTAAAGAGGATGCATCCTTCACTGCTCTGATGGATCTCTTAGTCAAATGAGCTGATTTGTTAATCTATCAGCAGACTGGAGATGCATTACCCAAGGGTCTCAGAGACCTCCATTCAACTTAAAGACGTATTACTCAGAGGTCCTTCAGTGACGTTATATCACTCAAAGGTCGCCTAAAGCTACCGTGTCATTCAACTTGAGACACACAAACGCACTTGAACACTCATAAATCTGCAGTAGTGATGTACGACTCAGAATGAGAATGACTGATGGAAAAATGATTCTGGTTTGCAACAATGCACAGAAGCCTGCATGTCTACACACACACACACACACACACACACACACACACACACACACACACTGAGTCCTTATCAGCAAACTCCAGTTATTCCTCCACAAATACAGCGCAGAAGTCAGACTGAGCTATCACCATGGTGATTAGGAAGATGTGAAGTGAACAGCAAGGCTTTGAGAGGTGATCTCGATCACACACACACACACACACACACACACACACACACACACACACACACACACACACACACACACACACACACACACACACACAACCAGCATCTCTTTTTTCCATCACCTTCCCCCTTCTCTTCCCATTTATCTTTCTCTCTTTGATAGCTATAATGCATAAAATGTGTGAGATAACATCTTGTGGGAAATGAGTTTATCTCATAGACAACATGACTGGTTTTGGCTGAACTGAATGAAATGAAATAGATGACTTAAAAAGGACATATGTCCCATGGAGACAGATTCATCTCAGAAATAGATGATAACCTAAGGTTATATGAAAGGTTAGCCACTAAAAAGTGACTTAAACATTTTGATTGTCATCGACTAAGACTGAAAATATGAAGGACAAAAATGACAGAAATATGACAAAAAACGTTCATCAAAAGAGTAGGATTTAGACTTCATCTAAAAAAGCTGACTATTAAAAATCTGGCATCTGCGCCGTCCCCTATATATTGCTTCTTACACACACCTACGTTTAGGCTTGACTTTACATGTTCATGTTGCGACCACCATGAACTCACCTTCACACAAATATACTTCACCATCACAATCTTCCAGTTAGCCGACAGTAACTGTACACACACACACACACACCTTTTTTCCATCACCTGACAACATAAAGAGACATTTTGAGTTAAAAGTACGACCTAAGGTTAAACGAAATGTTAGCCACTAAAAAGTGACAACAAAATGTTGATTGTCATCGACTAATATAGGACTGAAAGTATGAAGGGTAAAAATGACAGAAATCTGACTAAAACTTATTAGGATTTTCATCAAAAGAGTAGGATTTAGACTAAATCTAAAAAAGCTGACGATTAAAAAACTGGCATCTACACAATACCCTTTATATTGCTTCTTACACACATCAGTGAAAACACACACCTACGTTCAGGCTTCACTTTACATGTTCATGTTGCGACCACATGCACTCACCTTGACACAAACATACTTCACCATCACAATCTTCCAGTTAGCCGACAGTAACTGTACATGCCTCTCACACATTCACACATATAGATAAATGGTGTGTGCTGCTCAAGGTGAACGCTGAGTAAAGACACCTCTGGCAGGATAAAACATTTAATCCAGTCACGTCCTGATCACACTAACACGCTGCATACTAAAAGGAGAGGCAGATCACACTCCTCTACGCTGCAGTACCCACTCGCGTGAGGTGAGTGACTATTAGCTTTTCCCGATGAGGAGTGAAATTGACTGATTTTGTTCTCTTTATAAATTCACGAGAAAATTCAGAGAACCGAGTGACTGTGCCAGATGTCTGCAACTGAAATGAGTCCCATCCGACTTAATGAGACAGTCAATCCTGGCCTACATCAGGGTAATGACCAACATTATAAGGATACATGTTGTTTTAATATTTATATAGTACATTAAAACAGCCAGATGCCTCATGTGCTTTGTCAAAACGACTCTGTGGTGTATGAGAACGTAGGTGTGTGTTTTAGTACATCTTAGTATCGAAAATATATTCAAATCAAATGAATATTGGGAGTGTTTTTCAGAAATCCGATTTTCTTTTTCTTTTTTTTAAAGATAGATCATTTCTGCCACCATTGCCTTTATTTAGGATAGGTGGAATATGTTACCAGGATTTGAACCCTGGTCTTCTACATGGGGGCCAAACCCCAGTTTATGGGCCGACAGCTTTACAAAGCGAGCCATACAGCTGCCAATCCTACTTCCTAAAGTTGTTGTAAAGCAGGGAAACCATAAACAGATTGATTATAATGAAGCTTTTTGCTGAACATAATAACAAGAACATATGCAGTAGAGTTATAGACACAAACGTTCAGCCTCGTGGAGAGAAAGGGCAAACCTTGTCAAGTTAAAAACATTGCGTAGCTCCTGGAAACGTGCCTTGAACCACACATGAATGAGGTTCTTTCTGCATTTATAGAAATGACACAAGGTTCGTACAGCTGTACTGAAACCCTGAGAACATTGTGCATTTGGGTAAACAACATGAAGTAGATGATCAGTATGAAGGGATTAAATTAGGTAAATAAGTCCAGCTGGCCATGTTGGTAGGAAAGAACATTTATCAAGTACCTTTGCTGCCTCTATCCTGAGAAGCAGATCGTTTAGAGATATGTTTGATCAGATTTAAAACCTTGTTACACTTGTTTTGGGTGCAGATAGATTAATATGTTTGCATGCAATCTGATCATATTTCCACGGCAGGATTTATTACAGTTGCCAGCAGAAAGATGCTATGTTTGCAGTTCAGCAGAGCACACTTTACTACAGAGAATACAATATTCAACACACACAAAAAACTGAAATACAGAAAAACCTGGTCATGGAAATGTAAACTCTGGTTGTTTCTAGTCTGCTAGACTTAGCGACGTTCAGCAAACATTTTGAAAAAATAAGTAACAGCACAACATGTCCAAGAGACAGAGCTGCTCAGGCTGACAAATCTCATTGACTGGAATAAATCCCCAAAGAGTCTAAGCACCACAATGTTCAGGCCAAACAACATTCATAGCTCAGTGAGTAAGCCCTCTGGCTACAACAATAAATTGAATGTTCAAAAGATTCAAGCTGGATTCCTTTGAAATGTGAATTTAATTCAAAAGAATAAACTACTGTTGGGACACAAATAATGTTTCTGTATTTTTTGTAAACAATTAATAAGAAAAATGAAAAATACATTTTCGTCATCCATTGATCGATCTTAGTCCCGCCCTTTTTAGGTTAAGTTTGGCACTTTGCCCTTTCCTGATAAACATCAGATATGCTACGTGCTAGGCTCATCCGTTTTTTTGTTTGAAGATGGTTAAAAGATATGGCAAGGGGACCTGCAAACACAATACTTGATACCTTGACTGTGTCACAATATTTGACACATTACATTGTATAAGGCTCGAATCTCAAGCTAATGTTAGAAAAACACTAGCCAGTTAGCTAGTTAACATACAGCTACACTAATGTCCGATTATCACCGCTAACCAGGTTTGCTTACTTCTTATTTATTTGGTAACATTACACATGTGTGAAGAAAGCACAGATGTTGAATACTGACATACTTTATTAGGATGTTGTGAGTTATCGATAACCAGAACAGATCAATGCTAACGTTCCTTTGTTTATCTTATCTCTGTAAGGCTAAGTGCCAAAGTGACTTTTGATGTTATTTGGATAGACACAATGTCTACAACCCCAATGGGGAGAGCACTGCGAGTATTTCAATCAACATCTTGGAGCTTTATTGCCTGAATTTCAGGAACTATCTGATGCGTACACACTGCAGCGTAGGGAAGGGAACCGGCATGTTTCTGTTCCTCAGGTTTGTCTAAAGTAGCAGAAGTAACTAAGGGTGATGGGGCATCGGATTGGTCACTTGCCTGAGAACAGTTCCCTTAAGAGTGAAATACAACGTGTCAATTTTAAGAGGAACCCAAGGACACCACTCTCAAGCCCAACATAAAAAGGTACCTCTTGTTCAGCCTTGTAGACAAAAAAAATAGCCGCCGTTATCAAGTTGATAACATCCACATTCATATTCTAACCCTGAACCCTACATGAATGGAGTTATTTCAGCATTATTGGAACATTTCAAAGCACAGGATTCATTCAAACCAGCCATACTAAAGGGACTTACTGAATAAACCTTAAGAACATTGTGCTTTTCGTGAAAACAGATGACATAATCGATCAGTATCAAGAGAAACAGAGTTTTAACTTGCAGCTGGTTCTGTTGGTGTGAAAGAAATTGATTCAATTTAGATGATCAGGTGTAAGACCATATAACACTTGTGATGGTTGCATGTCTTCAACAGAAGTGAAACACATTCAAGTGTTTAGAGGAGACATGAAATATTCCTCTCAGTCGTAAACCATCATTACATTACATGTTACTTGCTTTATCCAAAGCAACTTACTTACTCAATACTGTGGGCAATCCCCACAGGAGCAATTTGGGGTGAAGTGTCTCAGGGACACAACGACATGCTGACTGCAGTGGGGTTTGAACCTGTGACCCCCCGATCCAAACACCTACGGACAACCCACTACGCCTCCATCTTGATCCATTAACACCAAATCCTGATGAAACTAATCTAAGAGAAATCTGTTGCTAGTTCGTTTTTGAACACAGCGTCTTGAGTTTTTTGGATCATCCTGGAAAAAGATCAAAAACCTTCTACAGCATATCATTAAAAAAGTGCTTACAAAGTAGTGTTTGGTACATACCTGCAGGAGTGTTTAGTCTAAGCGATGTGATCTTAACAAGTTTTTAAACTGTAAAATTAGGCAGCTGTTCATTAAATGATTAGAGAATTTGTGAATTTAAAGCAGACTGGAAGTTTTTTAGCAAGCAAGCAATCTGTAAATTAAAAAGACAATTGATTAAAGTTACATGCAGATTTCCTAGGTATCTGAATCTTAGTTTAACGTGTTTCAAAAGAAAGATTAGAAGCTGTAGTTTTACATCGGATGTTCAATATATAAAATAAGATAGGCTGTAAGGATACAATATATGCAATGATATCACTAAAGATGTGACAAATTTGGAGCATATTTCATATGAAATATATGGTGGCAATTAGAGCATGTTAAAGGGGACCTATTATGCAAAATCCACTTCTCCATGTCTCTTCTACATCAACATGTGTCCCCTCTTCTTCATGTCTCCTCTACATCAACATGTGTCCCCTCTTCTTCATGTCTCTTCTACATCAACATGTGTCCCCTCTTCTTCATGTCTCTTGTACATCACCATGTGTCCCCTCTTCTTCATGTCTCTTCTACATCAACATGTGTCCCCTCTTCTTCATGTCTCTTCTACATCAACATGTGTCCCCTCTTCTTCATGTCTCTTCTACATCAACATGTGTCCCCTCTGTGTAAAGAGACTCTGAAAGTTTCAGGAACAAAGATTATCTCTCTTTTTGTCCTGATCCATTTCTATAAAAACCTGTCTGAAAATGAGCTGATCAGATTTTGGCCACTTTATGATGTCATAACGATGTTTTGTCTTGTGTAACCATTAGCCAATCACCAACCAAGGTAACCCCCCCCCCACCTTATCACCTGAATCTCCTCCTAGAGCACCATTGAGTTCTTTGTAACCAAATCTCTCTCAGAGGGGCGTGGGGAGGGGCTCCTTATTTTCATCTAAAGTAACAGACAGAGAATCAGCACTTTGGAAACAGGGCTGAAACAGAGGGGATTATGGGATGCTGCAATGATCTGTTTGGTGTTTCTAGCCAAACACTTCAGAGACATGTTTTGTATATAACTGAGACCTATAATATATGGAGGAAAAACAGTAATTCCAAAAAGGTAGTTTAGGGTGGCACAACTTAAACCTGTAGAACCAGGACAGGGCCCACATTTGTGAGTAACATCTTCAAAACAAGAACACTTTCAGCTTTCAGCACGAAAACAAAAAATGCGACAGAATCGTAGAGGATGTATAGAACACAGAATATGGGTCGCTGCACACACATGAGGCATTGCTGTAGTTTCCTCTAAATGTCAGCAAGTTTCATCATCATGCACCATTGCAGCAAAAAAACTTCAACTTGACCTTGACACCGAGTCAAAGCCACCGATCTGTTTCCTCCACAGATCCAGCAGAAATATAAAAAGTATTTTCCTTCTTCAGCACACCTTTACAAAATCTCATTCTATTCATGCATATGGATCAGCACCTGCTGCTATGGCAACAGACTCCGGCCGGCCTCGTTTGGTCAGATTCTCTTGTACTGCTGCTTTTCACAATGAACTGCCACCGGGCCCTGTCAGGTGCCTTTGCTGAAAAGCACTTCAGTGTGCGAGCCGTCAGCCGAGGCCTCTCAAATCCAGCCCAAAGCACCAGACTTATTAGAAACTCCATGCATCACTGGCATTGAATAGGAGTGAAAATGACAGCTGATCTGCACTACAATGTAATGGGCTTTCACACCGGAGAGAACAGTTTGAGTTGACTCGCTTACCTTTACTTCAGACTGAACTCCTGCTCGTTGGAGGACAGGCTGGGAGGATAGAGCCTGCCTCCTGGGTCTTGAATTGGATCAATCGGATTATATTAGGATGAAGTTGTTTAGAAGAATCTGCAAGATGTCCTTTCAAATGGTGTGTATGCTGCTGTATTGTCCCAGAATATGTTAAATCTGCAGTCTTGTTGATGGTCTGCACTGCGTGTTGTGGTCAAATCGATTTGCTTTTCCTTCGTCCATCAAGCAGGCAAACAGCTGTTGTCCCAGCAATTGGTTCTTTCCCCACGGGCCAAATCAAGAAACCTCAGATGTAGAACTAAAGGAGAAAAGAGAGGAAATTAGGTGTTAATGCAACTTAGAATTACATTTGAGTTAGAGAAACATGCCGGGGTAGAGGGAGATAAAGATCTAATCACTTCAAAGAGTGAATCAAACAAACGGCGTTGATAAGGTGCACATTCGAAAGGTTATATTCCTGATTGAAAACTTGTGTTTGGTAAAACTATTCCCTAATATTTAAAGTATATGTCATACCAGATTGAAACCAGGTAGTGTCTGCTTATGTATGCAGGCACCTTATCTGTGTTTGACCGACAAAAAGAAACAGACGGCAGCTTCACCTTTGAGATAAGAAGAATACTTTTAAGATTGTGGAGACCTAGATAGATGAGACTCAATATTTGAATGATTATTTCCACCAACATAAGCAATTATTAAACAAATCTTCTGAATGTCACACTTAAAAAAGTTGGTATGCATAGCTCATGTACTGGAGCTTGTACTGGGCGAAGGACATTGGTTCAAATAACTTAATAAATCCACTGTTTTCCCTTAAAAATTCAAATAAATACTGAATAGTCCCAAACAAAACTGCCGGGAAAGGGGTATTACCAGAACATGGACAAGTAGTTTTGGGTCATCTGCTCAAAGAACATAAGACAGTATCTAAAATGTTAAAACAACAGCAACTGGTCCAATTGAAGAGAGGGTCCTATAGGATTTAATCAGCTCATATAATATCCTCCCAGCCAATGACCTTATTAACATGTCTCACATGTTAAACCAATAGCAAACTATGAAACAAAAGGATTGGAATAACCAAGGATTTAATTTTACCCAGACACGCCGCAACTAAAAACATACATCTGCTGGTCAAAGAAACAAGAATATACAGTACGTGCAAATCAATATGACATATACTATATTATTATATCCCCCACTCAAACACCTGATAAATAAGGCTCATACGTGTAATAATAATAGACACTGGGAAACAAAG
This sequence comes from Dissostichus eleginoides, assembly GCA_031216635.1. Classification (NCBI taxonomy): domain Eukaryota; kingdom Metazoa; phylum Chordata; class Actinopteri; order Perciformes; family Nototheniidae; genus Dissostichus; species Dissostichus eleginoides. The sequence continues at coordinate 36,149,784 of CM062266.1, read as the reverse complement.
GAATGGAATAACCAAGGGTTTATAATCTGCGTCAGACGGGGGAGCACTTGGTCCAACATAATCTTACCATCATCTAATGTTTAAAACCCCCGCAAACTTGAATTGACTAACGCGTCTCACATGGAAACCAAGGAACGGGATAACCAAGGGTTTATTTCAAAGGTCACCTATTATGCAAAATCCTCTTCTTCATGTCTCTTCTACATCAACATGTGTCCCCTCTTCTCCATGTCTCTTCTACATCAACATTTGTCCCCTCTTCTTCATGTCTCTTCTACATCAGCATGTGTCCCCTCTTCTTCATGTCTCTTCTACATCAACATGTGTCCCCTCTTCTTCATGTCTCTTCTACATCAACATGTGTCCCCTCTTCTTCATGTCTCTTCTACATCAACATGTGTCCCCTCTGTGTAAAGAGACTCTGAAAGTTTCAGGAACAAAGATTCTCTCTTTTTCTCCTGATCCATTTCTATAAAAACCTGTCTGAAAATGAGCTGATCAGATTTTGGCCACTTTATGATGTCATAACGATGTTTTGTCTTGTGTAACCATTAGCCAATCACCAACCAAGGTAACCCCCCCCCCCCCCCCCCCTTATCACCTGAATCTCCTCCTAGAGCACCATTGAGTTCTTTTTAACCACATCTCTCTCAGAGGGGCGTGGGGAGGGGCTCCTTATTTTCATCTAAAGTAACAGACAGAGAATCAGCGCTTTGGAAACAGGGCTGAAACAGAGGGGATTATGGGATGCTGCAATGATCTGTTTGGTGTTTCAGCCAATCAGAGACAGGCTCTGGATATATCTGAGACCTGTGATATATTGATGAAGACAGTATAATAGGGGACCTTTAAACAAACACCAAAAACATACATCTGCTGGAGAGAAAGTGTTCAAACCCTAACTCATAAAGAACAGAATTGCGGCAACTGGTTTGTGCACTTGGTCGGACTTCATCTTATGTAATGAAATATATATATATATACACTTTAACCCAAAGGCCTGATCAAGATCTCACAGGAAAACCTTTGTATGGGAGAACCAAGGGTTTGTTTTACCACAAGCAAGAAAAAAAACATACATCCGCTGGTCAAGATGGAACAAATGCGTTGGCCCACTCAATTGTCAGAGCACATTGACATGGGTCAGCCAACTCGCCTGGTATTAAAGGGGCGGGGCGAGTGTAGTCTTTGAGAGATAATATGAGGTATCAACAGAGCAGAATATCCTTTCTTTCTCCATCGTTGTGTAAATCTTCCGGCTTTAAGTAAAGGTTACAAGAGGGGGTCGGATTGAGCGTGTCTTTGAGAGAAAAGAGAGAGAATAAAGGAAGGGATAAGAGGGAGGATCAGTTGGCGGATGAAGAGACACAGGAGGTTACACACTAAAACCTCACGGTGGTCTTGAGTATGTGTGGAGGTGGCATGAAGGAGAGTATCAAATCACACGGCCGATTGGGGAAATAAACAAGGTTTTAATTGAAATGAAGGGCTACGAGTGCTTTCAAACAAGGAACTAAAGAACAAAGCCTCATCAAGGACATATCTCGAGAGAAAGTTCGGGACAATTAATAATAATTTGTTGATAAGTGAGAGAAAATAATTGACACATGTAAGATTGAAGGACCACCAGGAGCAGAAGAGGAAGGAGAGTCTATTTAGATCCCCGCCAAAACAAAATGGGTGAAAATTATGCTTTGATCCACCGCAGTTCCCAACAGTGTGCTTGAGGCCATGATCCATCATCAGAGCAGAGAGAAGGCTAGAAATGGTGAGATGAAGGGGGGAGGAAAGGAGGGAGGACAGTGAAGGACAAGTGGGAGAAAGTAAAAGGAGTCTGGGGATGAATGAAGAGAGTTTAGAAGTAAGGGAGGGCTGAGTGAGATGGAGACGGATCCACACAGAGGGCTTTAAATTATTCATACACTGGATAAAATGCTGCTCCAAAATTAAGACAAATAATAATGAAAACGAGGTGTTTTTGCTTGTAATAAGTAAAACGATCTGCCAATAGAACAAGTGAACATTTGCTTGGTTAGATTTCTTGAAGTAGGGATATTTAGATAAAGGAGATCTTGTGATTAGCTGGGAGAACTTATGATGAACTATATCTTACCAGGATCAGTAAATGTTGTGTTACAAAATAAGCCTGACATGCTCAAAAGTTGTTGTTTTTTTAAATCAAGTAAGATTTATTTGTTAAAACAAGATGAACCATCTTTTACAAAAATCACAGCAGCTTAAAAAACTTGTTTCATTTGAGATACAAAATAAGATGTTTTGAAGATGCATTGTCGAAAAACAAGACCCTATATCTCACTGCATTGTTACCTCTTGAGTTATTAGGTCTTATATTGAGTGTACAGACATATTCTGACTTGAAATGAGACGAATATACTTTTTACAGTGTAAAGACACGTGTGCAAAATAAGGACAGTATGTGCAAATCCAAATTACACATAAAAAGAGGAACTAAAGTTGTGAGCTGCACTCGGTACTCTCTTTAATGAGAATGTTTTTTAGGTAATACAATTGCCTGTTTCTAAAAGTTAGTCCCTGCTGGTTCCCGAATGCTCTATTTAACTGTTAGATTAGTTGCTTCTGTTTTACCATGCTCCTAATTGGCTGCTGGCTGCATCTAAACTTGTGAAAACTGATAATTAACTTACATTTGTTGACCCTTCATGGACTCTGGGACAAGGCCAATCCATTTATTATTATTATTGTTAGTTTAATTATGGACGTTTTGGTGTGTGCGTTAATCCGTGGAAAGTGGTTACCCTGGGAATACGGAACTCTTGCAGTATGCACTGAAATGTGAATTACAGAATAAATGGAGGGTGAGAAATCAGTCTTTTGTGTTTTGGGAACTCCTAAACAGACTGATGGGAGTACGTGGGATTTAATAACTATAAACACATTTGTAATGATGGATGCTTATAAGGCACTCTGCGGATAATGATCTAACATTGACCCTCATTTTCTCATTAGGTTTGACTAGTACAGGTCTGTTTTTTAAGAGACCCTATTATGCTGCAGAGGGAGTTCTTCTCCCACGTATGATTCGACTTTTAATTTTTTTTCAGTCAAAGTGAGGATTTTTTCCAGAGGTGGGAAGTAGTGGAGTACAAATACTTTGTTACTGTACTTAAGTACATTTTTCTGGTATCAGTACTTTACTCCACTACTTATTTTTCTGACGACTTTTTACTTTTACTTCCTACATTTTGAACCCAAATACCTGTACTTTCTACTTCTCACATGTTGAACTCAAATACCTGTACTTTCTACTTCTTACATTTTCCAAACAGGCTGGTTCCTTTAGTTTGAATGTGTGTTTGGTGGCGTGATCATTATTATTTAGAGTCATTGCGTGCCTATTGATTTGAACACGATCCGTGTATCCATCATTTCCTGGTCTTCTCTAAAGAAGAGGGACCAATGAAAACGTTGTCATGTTGCCGTTGTTCATCATGGAAACATTCATTAGCTAACAATGACATGATTGTTCTATTAATATAAAGGGAGGTCAGGTACTCTTTAAAACAGCTGCTAGTTATGGGTACTTTTTACTTAAGTACATTTCAAAGCCCATACTTCTTTACTTTTACTTGAGTAAAGAAGTTTGGTCAGTACTTCTACTTTTACCAGAGTATTTTTAAACACGAGTATCTGTACTTCTACTTGAGTAAAGGATGTGTGTACTTTTGCCTTCTCTGATGTTTTCATTGACAATAATAATTTTGGCCAAAACTACAAATATTAAAGTCCCGTAGCAAACCAGAACTATCCTTATTGCCCTCCCGAACCGTTGAGATCACTTGAAGAGAATACAATTAGTGGTAATGAGATAGAAGGAGGTTGGAGGAAACAGCTGGTTGGGTACAGATTTGGCAACGAGTGGAGGAGGTAGACGGTCCGTGGAAAACGAGGCAAAAGGAAGTGGACACACACACATACACACACACACACACACACACACGGACACACCTGCAGTTTGAGCTCTCGCGTAAATGCAGGTAGGGAAGGAAGAAGCGTTAACAGATAACAAGCGATGCTTTGAGGAGGAGGAGAGGCAGACTTTAAAGGTGAAGGAGGATCAAACGTAGTCACACGGACAGGAGGGTGAGTGGGTGACTACACTGTTGTCCCTGGCAACCATACTCTCTTTTCTCCCCCGTTCCTTGTCTTTTGCTCACTGCAAGCCAAATTATTTCTCTTTAATGCTCGTCTTAACGGCTTCCTCCTCCTCCTCCCCGCTGCCCCAAACTATCTCTCCGTCTCTTTCATCCGCGCCTGAGTCGTGTTCTCGTCATCTTTCTCTGTAGTTTCAACACTTTCCTCCCGCCTAATGACTGTGGCTGCGATCGAACAGTCTTTTTCTCTTAGGAAGTTTTCCTAACGGAGTGACATGACCCGGAAATACCTAAGTTTTAGCCATGATAAGAGCTGTTCGAAAAGATGATAAGGAGCTTCAATGCTTCCTTTTGTTATCTCCTTTAGTATCGATCCTTAACCAAAGGAAAGGAGATTATACTTTCCGATTACTTCTTGCAAACTCAGCATTTATAGTCACATTCACGAGAAAAAAGGGGATTGTGAACGTCAAATGCAGATCATGTAAGTGATGGTGCTTATTTAGCATTTGACAACTTATGCTCTAACTTGATAAAGTCTTTATATGTCTTGAAATGTTCACTATAAGTTAAACCAAAAGCCGAAATATGAACAGTACACTAATTACTTTTAAGTCATTTTAAAAAGTTTACTGAGTTGTGTTGGGTTTACGCTATTTTTGTATTCAATATGTTTGAATGGTGCTATGCACGCAAGTAGATGTGTAGACCATAATAGTAATGCTTATATAACATGAAGTAGCTAGTGGATAGCACTCCAACACATTGTACGTGATAGGCTAAGGGGCGGGACATCTCTAAGCGGTTGACTAATCAAAACAGAGCCGGCCAGCTAACCAATCAGAGCAGAGGGGTGAAAAGAGGTGCTGCAGCACAGGCAGTATGAGAAAAATAAAGAGCTTTTTGAAAAATAAAGCATGGAGACATGTCACAGTAGAGACACTACATACTGATATACACCTGAACATCAGCAGGAGAGGACTCTTTAAAGTAGAGACACTATACTGATATACACCTGAACATCAGCAGGAGAGGACTCTTTAAAGTAGAGACACTACATACTGATATACACCTGAACATCAGCAGGAGAGGACTCTTTAAAGTAGAGACACTATACTGATATACACCTGAACATCAGCAGGAGAGGACTCTTTAAAGTAGAGACACTACATACAGATATACAACTGAACATCAGCAGGAGAGGACTCTTTAAAGTAGACACACTACATACTGATATACACCTGAACATCAGCAGGAGAGGACTCTTTAAAGTAGAGACACTACATACTGATATACACCTGAACATCAGCAGGAGAGGACTCTTTAAAGTAGAGACACTACATACTGATATACACCTGAACATCAGCAGGAGAGGACTCTTTAAAATAGAGACACTACATACTGATATACACCTGAACATCAGCAGGAGAGGACTCTTTAAAGTAGAGACACTACATACTGATATACACCTGAACATCAGCAGGAGAGGACTCTTTAAAGTAGAGACACTACATACTGATATACACCTGAACATCAGCAGGAGAGGACTATTTAAAGTAGAGACACTACATGCTGATATACACATGAACATCATCAGGAGAGGACTCTTTAAAGTAGAGACACTGATATACACCTGAACATCAGCAGGAGAGGACTCTTTAAAGTAGAGACACTACATACTGATATACACCTGAACATCAGCAGGAGAGGACTCTTTAAAGTAGAGACACTACATACTGATACACACCTGAACATCAGCAGGAGAGGACTCTTTAAAGTAGAGACACTACATACTGATATACACCTGAACATCAGCAGGAGAGGACTCTTTAAAGTAGAGACACTACATGCTGATATACACATGAACATCAGCAGGAGAGGACTCTTTAAAGTAGAGACACTACATACTGATATACACCTGAACATCAGCAGGAGAGGACTCTTTAAAGTAGAGACACTACATACTGATATACACCTGAACATCAGCAGGAGAGGACTCTTTAAAGTAGAGATACTACATACTCATATACACCTGAAAATCAGCAGGAGAGGACTCTTTAAAGTAGAGACACTACATACTGATATACACCTGAACATCAGCAGGAGAGGACTCTTTAAAGTAGAGACACTACATACTGATATACACCTGAACATCAGCAGGAGAGGACTCTTTAAAGTAGAGACACTACATACTGATATACAACTGAACATCAGCAGGAGAGGACTCTTTAAAGTAGAGACACTACATACTGATATACACCTGAACATCAGCAGGAGAGGACTCTTTAAAGTAGAGACACTACATACTGATATACACCTGAACATCAGCAGGAGAGGACTCTTTAAAGTAGAGACACTACATACTGATATACACCTGAACATCAGCAGGAGAGGACTCTTTAAAGTAGAGACACTACATACTGATATACACCTGAACATCAGCAGGAGAGGACTCTTTAAAGTAGAGACACTACATACTGATATACACCTGAACATCAGCAGGAGAGGACTCTTTAAAGTAGAGACACTACATACTGATATACACCTGAACATCAGCAGGAGAGGACTCTTTAAAGTAGAGACACTACATACTGATATGCACCTGAACATCAGCAGGAGAGGACTCTTTAAAGTAGAGACACTACATACTGATATACACCTGAAAATCAGCAGGAGAGGACTCTTTAAAGTAGAGACACTACATACTGATATATACCTGAACATCAGCAGGAGAGGACTCTTTAAAGTAGAGACACTACATACTGATATACACCTGAACATCAGCAGGAGAGGACTCTTTAAAGTAGAGACACTACATACTGATATACACCTGAACATCAGCAGGAGAGGACTCTTTAAAGTAAAGCCTAGTAATATAGATATATTTCACTGCTTCCACGTTTTTAAAGCCTGCTGGAAACAACATGATAAGAACACGAACGTTCAAGTATCTAGATGTGCTTATAGTCGTCCATCACAATGACAGTGAGTCAGGGAAGTCTCTTATCCTTTCCTTTTCCTTAACCCCATTACTGTTTTTACTGAGTTTATAGGAAAACTTGTTAGGAAAGGACATGGGACTTTTTTCCTCTCTCCTCTCAATCCTGTCTTTCCTGTTTTTTCAGTCTGAAAAAAGTCATCACTCTTCTCTTTCATTGTTTGTAGCATCTAATCTCCTGCTGTCTTTGTCTGAGTGTGTGTCTGAGTGTGTGTCTGAGTGTGTGTGTGGTTGACATTCAGATGACCGCCACACAGCCAGATCCCTCTGTGCGGTCACTACCCACAGTGCACCACTCTAACCCGCCTGTTGAAATTCCTCCAGCATGGCTGGCCTCACACTCTCTGACCGGTTTGTCAATTGGAACAAAGTCACAGCCGCATGCTGATTTACCAGAACACACACACACACACACACACACACACACACACACACACACACACACACCACACACACACACACACACACACAAAAGCAACACTGGTTTCAATCTCTTCTAGCACCCAAAACCTAACCTAGCAAACACACAAAAACATCTTGTGGAAAAAAAAAAGCGGTACAAGATGTTCTAGACACTTTATCGCACCAATGGCTCCAGTGGAAGTATTCACTTTCAGATGAGTAAGCATACTTAGTCAGCCCTGTGTGAACAAATACAAGCTAGAAAGCAACTTATATACCATTAAAAACACTCAGATTTCACACCAGATACAACACATCAGCCATCACAGTAACCGTTAAAATGCAATCATGGCCGATGCTGTCCACAACACCATCTGTCCGTACGCCCCCAGAGCTTTTCAGATGTTGACAAAACTGTTGTATGTACCACAGAAAGAATTAGTCTTCAATGACCTGAAATAGGGGTCAATTAGAAGCAAGTAGTGGGAAATAGGTGTTTCACAGCAAAAAAAAGCTATTCAGAGGTCTATGAAAGTGGGCTGTCTTCCACTGATCTGTCTCTCTGCTACCCGACCATTAGATATTAAATAGAAAAACTTGAAAAAAGGCTCAAATCTGACTTAAAACTTAAATGTTATGGTTGTCAAATCCATGCTGGATAAACAGTGGAGAATGTCTGGCTTTATTTCAATGAGGCCCGATGATACTATGTGGGGTTGTCCCTTTCCTATAGTGTGTTCTATAGGTTTTTAGTGCATGTAAACGGTCCGCAGAGGCTAAAATCCCAAAGTTCCGGAACATTGTAGTGACAACACCATGGAACACTGGTGTTTCTATTGGCTAGCAACTCAACACATTGTACGTGATAGGCTAAGGGGCGGGACATCTCTAAGCGGTTGACCAATCACAACAGAGCCGGCCAGCTAACCAATCAGAGCAGACTGGGCTCTGGTTTCAGACAGAGGGTGAAAAGAGGTGCTGCAGCACAGGCAGTATGAGAAAAATAAAGAGCTTTTTGAACATTAAAGCATGGAGACATGTCCAAGGAGTGGCACCTAATATACTAACCTGAAAATAAGCAGAACATGTCCTCTCTAAGGAAAGCTCAGTACTCCAGTGAGTTTGTAACGCTATTAAACGTTGTAATGCGCTCCATTTTTATCACAGGCAGATTCGTATCATAAAAAAGGCTAACATTGTTTTTTTTCTCTCAGTGTCAGATGATGTGTGGCTTTGGCTATTTCCTGAAAGCAGTACAACCACCGCAGACCCAATTATCAAACTGAAACTTGTAGGAAAACATTTTTACTTTGAATCAGTTATTTTGTTATTCTAATTAAAGCTGAATTAACTCTGCTACACTTTAAAATACGCCTTGTTAGGAATTGTCTAACCTGGGCCTCACAAGAAATGTGATGTTGAATTGGTCTACAAACCGTAATAACTTTATCCAGTTTTTTCTAAAATGCATTCAATAGATGTGCACTGGGGCAGTCAAATAGTCTGTACTCGTTAAATGTAATCGTTTTCGACGAGCTGAACAAAAATAATCGTGCTTGCTGTTGTCCCGAGCACTGAGCAATTATTCCAGAGGATCAATTGTCTTCAAGTCGTTAATGGAGCGGTGAAAACATCGCCGTGTGTAATAACTGCCCTTAGATGAGTTGTTTTGTCGCCACAAAGCCACGAAGCATTATGTTTTATTAGCACATTATTAGCCTTGTATCAACATAACGGCCCCTGGGTTCTTCCACTGAGCGTAACCGCGGATTATGAAGCCACTGTTGATTGGAAGAGTGGGAATAATTATCACACACACGGTGCATGTGGATTAAATATGGACACGTTAATGGCCATTGCTCCATCTTGATGTAACCACTCCCTTGGTGCCATTAGAGGATCCCGAGTACACACACATGTATCTACTGCTCAGGCTCATCGCATCTCGCCATTAGAAAATATGAACATGTAACTGAGCCAAAACTCTATTTAACCCTTCAATGGTTTCTGAATCCTGGAGGATAAGGTTATAAAACTGGGTCAATCCCTCACAAATTACTTGTGTTTTGAAGCTTTTATTCTACAGATAGAGAGGTGTAATAACAGTGTAATGAAGGTGTAAAGCAGTGCAATATGGGTGTCAGATTGGGTGTCGTGTGATTGTAACATGTGTATTATAACATGACTGTAATATGGGTGTCCTATGGATGTAACATGGTTGTAACAGGAGTGGTATATGGCTGTAGCATGGGTGTAAAGTTGGGGTAAAATGGGTGTTTAAAACATGTTATATAAACATGGGTATAATTTAGGTTCAATCAAAAATGACCAACATAAATGGGCAATGTATCTTAGGAGATGAAAAGAAAGTCACATTTTGAGAAAAAAAACATTCAATTGTGTGTGTAAATTAGCCTAGCTACATTCTGCATTAGAATATATGAATTTTCCCAAATATGTGTATGTGATTGCCCATTTGAGGGTAACTACAGTGAAAACGCTTTACGATGGCCCAGAACACTTTATGTGTTTTAGGTGAAATGCGCCACAGTTTCAAAAGCATGCTCATGATTTAGGAAACATTCCCTAACTTGACTAAACATGTTTTGTCAATATATTTGAAATAACTAGGTTAGCTAACGAGCTCACAGCAGATCTGCAATAATATCAAAGGGAATCATGCGATCACATTGTTAAAATAAGCCGATAAAACGTACACTTTAGGTAATTTTCCAACAACAGTGACAGTAAAAACACCGATAAACACCATAGCTCAGCATATATCCTTAAAAGATCAGCCAGGAGAAGATTGGTGGGGGGGGGGAAAGCACGCACAGCCATTTTGCGAACCCAGAGCACGTCAAAACAGATGACTCAACAGTATACAAATAAAGATGTAATACAGCCAACGCACCCCTAATGTTGAGGAAGATGTAAAGTGGGAGGGAGGCAGTGGAGGGAGAAGAATGGGATTGCATTCTGAGTGTGTTTGGTCATGTATAAACATTTCAGAACAGAACAAGAGCCGGAGAAAGCGTTGATGAGCAGGACAGGTATTAAAAATACATTACGAAGACAAAGAGAAGGCCTCTCTCCGTATCTCTACCCTTCTTTTTTACTTTGAACTAGGGCTGCACGATATTGGAAAAAACTGACATTGCGATTTTTTTTCCCCCTGGATATATATTGCGATATGAAAACATACAGGAATTGAAGAACATACCGTTTTTTTTTCTGCAAACCATCCTTTCTTGAACTTTAATGCTATACAATTGGTATTTTTTAAACTATATTTAACCGGATGAAGGACTTTAGTCACGGACGTCTGGATCTTAAGATATCAGAGCAATAAGCTGAGCTAGCTCGGTTAGCAGCGCCGAACTGCTCTGGAGAAACACATGAAACTACATGTCACTCACTCAAGTACCCCTGACATGAGAGCCGCGCAAGTTTTCCTTTTGTAGCAAGCAGCAAAATAATTTTAACATGACGTGTTTGAGTTAATTTGCCTACTTAATATCGCAAGTCCTAAAAAAAAAAATTGAATTTAAATTTTTTTAATTTAAAATCGCACGTCTACGCGATGTGAATATCGCGCATGCGCATATCGCGATTATTGTCACGACGGGATATATCGTGCTGCCCTACTTTGAACCTAAGTCATCTTTCTCCATCCTGTCATTTCCCTCTCTCTCTTCCCTTTCACTTGTTATTCACTTTCTTTGTCTGTCTTCTCGGTCCCAATTCATAAAACATCACATCACCGAGGGGATTACTCGCGTGCTCGCTCTGAATTTGCCAACACTTTCCACTCCAAGAGTTGGCAGGATAACTTAAAAAATGTAAGCTGTAAAGAACTGTAAAAATTGCAATCAGTTACCGAGTATAACAATGTAAGAGCAAAGTAACCTGATTACTTCCCCTTACTCTTGAATTATGTAAAAAAACTGAAAAATGTCACCTTAGAAAAGAAGAAACCAAGATATTTATTAAAAATCAAGTATTTAGTATAATTTTTCTTAAATAGAGGCACGATAGCAGTCCTAATATTCTGATGTACATAGAGGGACGATAGATCATATATGAGATTTCAAATATATTTTATTTTGAAACTCTACATCAGAATTACCTGATATTATGTGAGTGAATATTTGCGGTGGCCTGCTATCACCGTGAAGTCAAATTAGTCTTTGATTATTCACAGTTTTTTATTTATTCTTATCTAAAAATAGAGGGATGATTGCATTAAAAAAAAGCCCCAGCCCTTACAGTTGTTGTTACGTGTAAGCATCCAACTTTAAAAATCTGCAAGTTTGGGAAAATGTATTTGAACTGGACTCGCATCCAAAAAAAAAGGATCAACAACACCGATGCGTAGCCTGGATATTACTCTGCCATCTAAATCTTAAATTCACACACTCAGCATAAACCTTAAAAATGTATGAGCAGCAAAGCTCTCCATAAATGCGCCCCGCGGTACTTTATTGTACTCATTTTATATTCTATTTAAATTTCTATGCGAAAGAACCAGATCTGCTGGAAACCCCACGACCCGACTCGGATAATCCGTAGAAGATGGAGGGATAGATGGGGCTGGGTGTGTACTTTTTTCGATAAGTGGCACCTTCCTTTCGAAACAATGCAAGCGTAATGATTGAGAAAGTGTGCAGAAGCGGAAAGTCAACTTCAGTGATCAATAAACTGAATAATATAATCAATAGTCAAGATCTGCCTATTTTATGCACACAATTGTTCCCACAGGCCTACCTACAGTAGATTGCGTAAAATCGGTCAAAGAGTCATGTGATTCAATGAGTGTGTTTGTGCTCCTATTGATCCTAATTGATCGGGAGGTTTCTATGACCCTTCCTAATTGGTCGTGACAATGCTCTATGGCTATCTTTGGCTGAGATCAATCCAACAACGACTAACAAGGTGTGTATTACCATCGTCTATTTTAGCCAACATACTTGAAGTAAGTTAGTGCACACACAGCATATCAGGGGGCAACTTTAATCATACAAATAAATACATATCCCCTGAATAATGGCTGAAGACCTGAATCATGAAGGACACTTGACCCAAAATGTGAGGTTATCATCTTCAAGTATTGTTATTTTGTAAATAAATATATGTATTGTTACCCTTAAACTGGAATGTCTACCATTTTTGTTGCAGCCTATGACTCGGGCTGTAAAAATTGGGTGTTTGACAGGATTTAAATATCAGAATCATTCTGCCAGACACATCATACTCGCTGTTTGATCCCAACTAAACTTGATTCCTCAAAAGATACGTCTTGATATCTTCAATTATTTAACAAAGCAAATGAGACTGACATTGGGGAAGTGCTCAAACTAACAGCTGAGGACACAAGTAAACAGGTAAGCTCTTTCTTGGTTTGTAGAGGTAAACAAATTATGACAATAACCTTTAAGCAAAAGCTGCAAACACACACAAACACACTCTGAATACCCTAGAGTTGTGCCAAGCGGGCATAATGAGTGTGCATGTCTTGGCTGGTAGGGACTGATCACACATAGAGGACCACAGACTCGCAAATTCTCCCTAAAATTGAGTATGCAATTAATTAGTGTCTTCTGGATCAGATGGTGCCTGAGTTAATGACACCAAATTACCTTTGCACATGTTCACTGTAGGTAGAAGCCTTCATCAAAGGGGTAAGCCAATGAGATGTGTGCATGGAGTCACACAAATCCTATTAGGACTAAAGCAACAGGACATTGATTAATGAAAAACAAATAAAATAAGCAGGGACAGATTAAATACACTGGATTCTTGTAAATGACCGTTAAGCGTCTTTATATATGGAAACATCATTTAGTTTTGTATACATGGCCAAATGACCTTTAAATCTGTTTTGTTATCCGTCTTGGATGTTGTTTTCTTTTTCTCATAAATCACCATTACTATGGTTGCTAGCCAATTAGGGCTGCTGCCTGGGGTGGAAGTTGGCATGGAAACCCCACACGACAGGCCAAGGAGTCAGTGGGGGGGCAGGATGTGGTGGGCGATCAGAATATGAACACCGCTGCGCACAAAATCAACAAAAACAGAGTCAGAAAAGCATATGGCAGCCCTGTGCAGAGCGGAGTAGGTGGGAGCTCGTGACAGACTTTGGAGGTGGAAACCAGAAGAATGTAAATACCTACAATCTCTGTCTCTAAATAAAGTTGTTTCTCAGGCCAATGTTTTGAAGGAAAACTGCCACATTGATATTGATAAAAAAAAAATGGTATTTGTTTAATATGAGGCATTTCTGCAGTGTCAAGAATCAGAAACCGTAGGTCAGTGTTATGGTCTCATCTATTTGAAAGGTTACATTTGACAGACCTTAGGGGTGGAACCACAAGACATTTAAATACCCCTTCTACACCCTTTAAAGGGGCCCTATTCTGCTCATTTCCAGGTTCATATTTGTCTTTTGTTTCTCTACTTTAAATAGTCCTCTCCTGCTGATGTTCAGGTGTATTTCAGTATGTAGTGTCTCTCCTTTAAAGAGTCCTCTCCTGCTGATGTTCAGGTGTATATCAGTATGTAGTGTCTCTACTTTAAAGAGTCCTCTCCTGCTGATGTTCAGGTGTATATCAGTATGTAGTGTCTCTACTTTAAAGAGTCCTCTCCTGCTGATGTTCAGGTGTATATCAGTATGTATTGTCTCTATTTTAAAGAGTCCTCTCCTGCTGATGTTCAGGTGTATATCAGTATGTAGTGTCTCTACTTTAAAGAGTCCTCTCCTGCTGATGTTCAGGTGTATATCAGTATGTAGTATCTCTCCTTTAAAGAGTCCTCTCAGGCTGATGTTCAGGTGTATATCAGTATGTAGTGTCTCTCCTTTAAAGAGTCCTCTCCTGCTGATGTTCAGGTGTATATCAGTATGTATTGTCTCTATTTTAAAGAGTCCTCTCCTGCTGATGTTCAGGTGTTTATCAGTATGTAGTGTATCTACTTTAAAGAGTCCTCTCCTGCTGATGTTCAGGTGTATATCAGTATGTATTGTCTCTACTTTAAAGAGTCCTCTTCTGCTGATGTTCAGGTGTATATCAGTATGTAGTGTCTCTAGCCTTTGCATGGGGCTAACAGTAAAGAAAAAATCACAAAAAGCATTATATGGCCTCTTTAACCTTTATTTTGAAGATAGGAGAATGGTTTAAAAATGTCTCATTGAAATCTCAGCCTAAAAGCTAGCTTATTTGAGGATGTGCCATATTTTGAAGTCTAAATAATCAACCATTCTTCTGTTGAATTTATTCAGCCCATTCTCCCTGCCTGTGGTGCATATTGTGTGATCAACAATAATCCCTGACATTTGGGAATGAAATACAAAACCAATTATTTACAGTTCCTTTCTACTGTTATACCTACATCGACCATAAATACACTTTGGCTCAGCTGTACCGAGTATCACCTCAGGCGTCATTTACATACGGTTGTTTTCCTGCATTCATGACGCTTCATTTGCATAATACTCATTTAAAAAGGCTGATTGGCCAGAGCGTGCTTCCTCCTGTTTAATCAGTCATCTGGATGACCTGTGCTTAATGGGTTTGGCCCACCCAATGATACGCATCGCTTCTCCAACGTTATCCAATGACTGAACTGGTCGTAAACCGGTTACGCTAACTGGTGACATATGGAAGATGTGTTCCATTCATTTCAGCCCTCATCACTCAACATAAATGATCTCTAACAGCACCGTACAGCAGTGTGTGTATATTCAGAAAGCAGCTGCAGGGTTTCCAAACTCATTGAGAGATACAGACTCTTCGATACACATTTGATATGATTTAAACCAGATAATAGTCTAGTTGCCATCATAGTGAACACGGAAATGTTGAGTACTCCAACATTTTATCATATAAATGTATAGTACGGGTCCCGATGGGCTGATTTTGACCACCATGAGTAGTGTTGTGACCATTGGATATAGAGAGCACAAGATCAAAATTGTTATCTCTACTGTGGACAATTTATTCTTCAATAAAAAGGCAATCTGTCCAATCCAAATGATCCAGAGTCCCCTAAACCTTCCAAATCGACCCAAAATTCATCAAAATGAGCCCACCAAGAGTACAAATATTGGCATTGTATGGTTATGATTGCCATTATTGATACCAAGAAAGTCAGAAAGGGACCCTAAATCGGCCAAGCCATGTTTTTAACAATTTCCACATAGGCTATAATGCTAATTCATGCTAATTAACACAAATGATGCTAATTGTGCAAATTGCATATATGCAAGTTAGCATCCGGCAGTTTCTACGTGCAGGGGACCCGTACTATACATTTATATCATAAAACTTTGAAGTACTCAACATTTACGGGTTCACAATAGGACTCTAAGAGCTGGCAAAGAGACAATAAGTCGATAATAGCTGCTCTTATATTCTCTATTAGGCTCCAACTCATGTGGTAACCTGAAAGCTAATAAAACATAATCCAATTTGCTTTTGTTATTTATATTTATACGTTTATACTACTTTAAGAAAATGTTTCATTAAGTGCAGTTGCGTCAATAGCCATCATATAAAAGCCATTACACCCCGCAGGGAGCTGTTTGCTGTGATAATGCGCGGTTTCAAAGCTGCAGACAGTTGTTATTCGCCACACCATGTTTACCCGTAATCACACAGAAGGCTGTCTGGTCGGGTTGATTGGTAACTTCCAGACTGATTATTTAGCCCAGTGTGACTCCATTTTGAATCCCCCCTGCTGAGATCTCTTGACCTAAGGTAGTGCTCAAAATCTGCGCTTGGAAAACATTTGTTACATATAAAGAAGTATATAAGGGAGGCGTGTGGTGCAGTGGGTTGAGCGTTGGTGTTGGGATCAGGGGGGCACAGGTTCAAACCCCACTGCAGTAAGCATGTCGTTGTGTCCCTGAGACACTTCACCCCAAAGTGCTTGAGTATGTTAGTCGCTTTGGATAAAAGCGTCTAACAAGTAACCTGTAATGTAATGTAATGTAATGTAAAGGATACACATACACTGAAAACCACCTGTTTCCCCTGAACCTTGTCATGGTTTGGCTTATTTGAAGTCAATGCTGAATATCAACTGTTTGGCTAACGGATAGCTAATGTACCTGCAAGTTTCTCTCTGTTCTGAGTTTGTTCCTTCATGTTTTATTAAACTATCTCTAAGTCTATTGTGTTGACAGTTCCAGCTAAAATGAAAAATAATTCAATGTTTTGTAACAGTGAGTTGTTGATTTTGAAGTAACAGTTTTTAATAACTTAGAGAAACTGTTTCAAATAAGTTCTAAATTACTGGATTAAAGCAACTTGTCTGAGAGTGTGTATTTTGGGTAAGCAGGGGATCATCTACAAAAGAGGGTCCTGCAGAAAGAGTTTTTCCACTAACTACTAGCTTTGGCGTTAAATGTATTGAAAAGTAAGGTCATTTTTTCATAGACTTCTATACAATCTGATTTGTCTTTGCGACTAATGCAGTTGCCATTCTCCTGGCTATTAGTATAAAGTTCATTTTGGCATAGGCTTTGGTTTTCAGACATTCCTTTCTTTCTTCCCTTTCTTAGGATCCCCATTAGCACTAGCATTAGCATTAACTATTACATTGAGGTTGCGGCTTGTAATTTCTATAATTCTATTCTATCATTTGTTACAATAATGAAGTCCTAGTTTATAGCCTTGCATTTTAAACCTCCTCCTGCAGCTGTATCCCATTATACAGTCGATGTAATACGGCCCTGTTTGGCAATAGAGAGAAGTTAAATCGAACCTCTCTTGAATAGAAAACCGGAAAGATTAAATTTGCCCCTCAAGCTTTTTAAATAAATATATATTGATACATTTTACTCAGATAGTGCTTTTCATATCACCCTGGACACCTTCTCCAATTTTGTACGAGAGTCAGTAGACGGGATTTGGACGGGCTCGGGGGATTGACAGAAAAGTTTTGTTGGGAGGATGAAATTGAAGCTGTGCTATCACAAATGGCTTTAATCCACTAGTCCTCTACAGAACGGACGATAGCAGTTCACGGTGGATTCACTGACATGCATTTGGAACAGAGAACAGCCTCCAGGTGTTTAACAGAACAGATACACAGCTCCGTACCTGAGGAAAGAAGTGCAGCCTTCTCCAAACTCATGCTTCATTTCCTGTTCCCTTCTTTACAAGTTAATTGATTCGCACAAGACTTACCACTTCATCACTGAACAGTGCAGTGGTTGCATTAATCCTGTGATAATTCATCACAAAGTTAATTATACTTAGTTCCTGGATTAATTTGACTTGTCTTAGAGCAAATTAACTGCATGCTGTCTTACCCTGTTTCTGCTTATTCTTTTTATTTAAATATTAAACTGAAAATCCATGCTTTAATACTGCAGTCTCTACTGCTACTTGGTTCATTTCATGACTTTAAAGCCATGGTATTCCTTATGCAACTGTATTTTAATTTACTATAGATTAATAATGTGTTATTGTTCAAGGTTCAAGGCTTTTATTAGTCACGCGTACATAGCTACAGTGTAGTTATGATGATGAAAATCTTAGGTCACAGGCTCCTCCAACAGTGCAACACAATAAAACAGAAAAACAGAAACAATTCTGCAAGTAAATACAAAAAGAAAAATAGTAAAATTGTGAAATTATGCAATGCCTTTTCCTGTTGCTCTGTTATTGTGCTTTTCTTCCGTGTGGCATTGTTTAACATATGGTGCAGTGTTACAGTATGATGTGTTATTTGTTTATCTGTTTACAGTTTGGTATTGGGGGGGGGGGGTGATTTGTTTGCGGTGCAGGGAAAGGTCACACACCTGCTGAGTTGATGTTAAGAGCAACAATGATTTCCTTGTTATCTGTAATAACTGGTGCTTGCTGAGAGCTGAATTTTAAACATCACAATTTCCCCTTGAAGCTGCTACTTTTTCCAGGAAATGACCATATATAGCAAAAGGTGTTTTTTTTTTAAATGTTAGTGAAGTCAACAATATCAAAATCTTTGTGAGAGCATGTGTACATCTGTCATCCTGTATTTTTGAGTAAAAATGATTCGATGCTCAGCCAATCAGATGAGCCACTATTGATGAAGCAGAAATTAAATAAACGGGAGGCGTGTGGCGCAGTGGACTAGTGCGTTGGTGTTGGGATCAGGGGGCACAGGTTCAAACCCCACTGCAGTCAGCATGTCGTTGTGTCCCTGAGACACTTCACCCCAAATTGCTCCTGTGGGGATTGTCCACAGTATTGAGTAAGTAAGTCGCTTTGGATAAAAGCTTCTAACAAGTAACATGTAATGTAATGTAAATTGCTGATGCAAGTGTGACAGTGGGAATTCACAAGATGAATGTCATTAAAGGGTAAACTTGAAGCGGTTTTATCCTAATTCTTATCATTTTTTGGAAAGGACAAGACGCAAATTCGCATTTCCCATACTCCAATGCCGGCATCTGGAATTAGACCCCCCTTGTTTCATACACACCCACTTTTGAGATGAAAAATGTATTGTACCTGTAATTAAATAAATACGTTAATAAGTTATCTCTTGTTTCAGGCCAAATATATGTAAAGAAAAGTCAGTATCAAACTATTTTTGCCTGGTGGACCGAAATGTAGAAAAATTGTCAAATGTTCCCTTTAATCTCGACCTGTTCCTCTTCCTGATCTCAACACAGGTTACCCACACGTCCTACTGTATGTGGCGTCATATTGCACTACATGCTGAACTGGCTGACTATTTTTTTTTTATTAAATCAATGTTGTGCATGACTGAAATCCAAAAATATGTCAAATTCCAGAAGGCTATGGATGCTTAAACTTTCCTAGTCACTGGCAATGTATAAAGTCTCAATAACTGGATAACTAAACTTGAGTTATCATTTGTACAGCGTTATGATAATTACATATAATATTAAATATAAATGCATGTGATCAATAAGATAAAGATGACTTTGCGTTAACTTAAACAGTGTACTACTTGAAAGACATTAAAGGTGGGGTAGGTAATTCACTTCAGAAACACTTGTTGTTATATTCCATGGAATGCTCTTAACATCCCGATAGCAATGAATACATGAAATGCTTTGACTATAAATATATACAAATCTGTCATCTGTAGAAGCCGTGGCGCTGTAAAAAGCACGACCAATCATCTGAGCCGGCCCGGCTAAAATAACTGGATGGCCTACCTGCCTGTCAGCCTTCCATCTGTGCACAAACTTATCTCGTGCCCTCATTGGTCATGTGCGCGTTTGTGTGTGTTGGAGGAGGGGCTCTTTAAACAATTTTGTATTTACTTACTTTAAAAGCAATATTCAGTCTTGACTCAAACTACATTCAGGCAATCTTTAATTAAAAGTACAGTTAAAGGTGGGGAAGCTAATTTTGGAGAAACCAGCACGAGTGTGCTAGAATTTGAAAATACACAACCGTAAAAAATCTGCCACTTCCTTACAGAGCCCCTCCTCCAATACACACGAATACCCACCTTTAAGTTAATTATTCTCGGACTGTCATTAAATAGTTTTCTGCTTCCAAGAGAAAATAGGGAATGTTATGTATCTAACTGCATCTCCTGCATGTCAGCAGACTATATGTATTATTATTGATGTGTCATTGCAGCCCTGTTGTGATTGTCAATGTGTTTCATCACATTGCATCACACTGCTCTGCATGCTGGGTAAACACTGCTGTCACCCACTAAGTGTGGACTCTGTATTCTCAGCGGAAGAAACACAAGTTAATCTGAGACAGAATCTCCTCTGTGTTTCAGACTTTCTGCCGCACTGCATCACACTTCAGGAAAAACGAGGCTAGTGTGTAGAAGGGGAGGATCTGACGTTGACCGTGACATAAATAGTATCATGAAAGTACCATGAAATGACTACAGTAAGTAGCAATGGACTAACTGGTCTATTCTTGTATAATGACCGTCTGAGTATTTCCATCCTGTTTATTGTTACAAATGTGCCACCTGGAGATACAGAGAAGAGCATCTTGGGACTTCCTTTATCGAAAAACAAAGAAAAATACTTCTTTCCAGAGGTGGGAAGTAACTAAGTACATTTACTCAAGTATTGCACTTACTGTAAGTACAATTTTGAGATACTTTACTTGAGTATTTCCATGTTATGCTACTTTGTACTTCTACTCCACTACAGCTCAAAGGTAAATGGTGTACTTCTACTCCACTACATGTATTTACCTTTAGTTACTTTACAGATGTGGATGAATGATGTGAAATATAATCAAGTGTTAAATCAGACTTTAGTTCCACCTGGAGTAAATCCACAAGCTACCCTGCAGTATACAAAGCCATTCAAACTAGCTGCACCTTTACCAGCTTTGAGAACACTTTAATGATCAATCATTATAAAACATATCATATATATTATTCTGAAATGGACCAATCTGCACAATGACTACTTTTACTGTCGCTACTTTAACTATATTTTGATGATAATACTTTTCTACTTTCACTTGAGGAACATTTTGAATGCAGTACTTTTACTGTAACAGAGTATTCCTACACTCTGGTACTTCTACTTTCACTCAAGTACAAGATCTGAGTACTTCTACTTTTACTCAAGTACAAGATCTGAATACTTCTACTTTTACTCAAGATCTGAGCACTTCTACTTTTACTCAAGTACAATATCTGAGTACTTCTACTTTTACTCAAGTACAAGATCTGAGTACTTCTACTTTTACTCAAGTACAACATCTGAATACTTCTACTTTTACTCAAGTACAAGATCTGAGTACTTCTACTTTTACTCAAGTACAAGAGCTGAGTACTTCTACTTTTACTCAAGTACAAGATCTGAGTTCTTCTACTTTTACTCAAGTACACTATCTGAGTACTTCTACTTTTACACAAGTACAAGATCTGAGTACTTCTACTTTTACTCAAGTACAAGATCTGAGCACTTCTACTTTTACTCAAGTACACTATCTGAGTACTTCTACTTTTACTCAAGTACAAGATCTGAGTACTTCTACTTTTACTCAAGTACAAGATCTGAGCACTTCTACTTTTATTCAAGTACACTATCTGAGTACTTCTACTTTTACTCAAGTACAAGATCTGAGTTCTTCTACTTTTACTCAAGTACAAGATCTGAGTACTTCTACTTTTACTCAAGTACAAGAGCTGAGTACTTCTACTTTTACTCAAGTACAAGATCTGAGTTCTTCTACTTTTACTCAAGTACACTATCTGAGTACTTCTACTTTTACACAAGTACAAGATCTGAGTACTTCTACTTTTACTCAAGTACACTATCTGAGTACTTCTACTTTTACTCAAGTACAAGATCTGAGCACTTCTACTTTTATTCAAGTACACTATCTGAGTACTTCTACTTTTACTCAAGTACAATATCTGAGTACTTCTACTTTTACTCAAGTACAAGATCTGAGTACTTCTACTTTTACTCAAGTACAACATCTGAATACTTCTACTTTTACTCAAGTACAAGAGCTGAGTACTTCTACTTTTACTCAAGTACAAGATCTGAGTACTTCTACTTTTACTCAAGTACAAGATCTGAGTTCTTCTACTTTTACTCAAGTACACTATCTGAGTACTTCTACTTTTACACAAGTACAAGATCTGAGTACTTCTACTTTTACTCAAGTACAAGATCTGAGCAATTCTACTTTTACTCAAGTACACTATCTGAGTACTTCTACTTTTACTCAAGTACAAGATCTGAGTACTTCTACTTTTACTCAAGTACAAGATCTGAGCACTTCTACTTTTATTCAAGTACACTATCTGAGTACTTCTACTTTTACTCAAGTACAAGATCTGAGTACTTCTACTTTTACTCAAGTACAAGATCTGAGTACTTCTACTTTTACTCAAGTACAAGATCTGAGTACTTCTCCCACGTCTGCTTCTTTCTTGGTAATGCCTTCTTTTTTGTGATTCATATCTTGGTTAAATATCTATCATTATCAACCACGCAATCGATAATACTTCCGAAGTATACCACTTTGCATTCAGCCATTGTTTTTTTGTGTCTTTCTTTGTCAGTGTCCACATATGTGTGTCCTTGTGCTCATTCTGAGGTATTGAAAATGAAAGCATCAGCTAAATGTAAATCATATACTCGTGTGTGAAGTGTGCATCGTTCGGCCTCGAGGGAAAAGTGTCAGCACGTCCTGCTGAGTGGCCCCCCTGTGTGTGTGTGTGTGTGTGTGTGTGTGTGTGTGTGTGTGTGTGTGTGTGTGTGTGTGTGTGTGTGTGTGTGTGTGTGTGTGGGCAGAGCATATGCTTTCTCTTGTATGTACATGCATGAGGTGATAAGTATCATGCTGTTGGCAGTGACAGTGCGTTGCAGCTGTTCAAAAAACTGCAGACTACACTCTGAACGTGCTCAACATGAGTGGTTCAGTCCCTGTGGAGTAAAAACACCTGGCTCTATACGGCTGAAGGTCATCTGTAAACTGGACCGACATGACAGCTGACGCTCTGTCTTCTAAACTCCAGGAGTGTACTAATAAAGCTTGACATGATGCAGTAAAAGCTGTGCCCGAATTCTTAATCATTTTCAGCAGGTTTTGAGTCTGTAATGTATTCATAATGTGAGGAAATAGTGAGGATGCATACTAAAGAAGCTTTGATTGAAAGACATTTAAATTAAATGAGGGTTTTAACTTTGGAAACTCATTTCTGTTTCTCTTTGTCGAGTTTAATTAACGGTCGCACTTTGAAGTTCATACTTTACATTTTTGTACAAAAATATATGTATATTCTTGCCTTGACTGTAGGTCCTCATTGGAATCCATTGTAACAGATGTTAATCTAAGCCATCTACAGCAGCCATCCTCTGCCTTTTAGGGACAAAATGCATTCAAGTTCTATATACTGTACACATACTGTATGCCGTGTTGCACACAACTCGGAAAAATAACATTTTTGACCTACTACAAAAAGCACAGAAAAAATGTGGCGTTTATAACATGTACATTTGCCGACAATCAATCTATTATTTCATGAAGTAGCAGCTATTTAATGTAACACTAATAGAAGCACACATTGTAAATTGTAGACACTTAACCAAAAGGCAACATGAAGGCAACACAAAGGGGACTTGCGGTCATTTAATTTTGGGGGTTTTCCTTTTCCTGTAGTGAGTTCTTTAAGTTTTAGTGCATGTAAATGGTCTGCAAATTCTAAGATCCCTGTCTTCCCTCCAGAGTTTCTCTCCTACCCCCCTGTATCCCTTAAAGTTTTCGGTACCACTTTACAATAAGACTATGCTTATACAGGGTTAACGAATAGTTTGTAATTCATTGATTAATTAGGTTGTGAACACTTTATAAATCATTAATAAGCTTTTATAAGACATGAGATAAACAGTGCGACTGTGACCGGCTGCTCGCCAAATAGTGAGCCCACATGTATCTGTACTGCTAAGTCTTATAGTGGCTACCTAGCTTACTTTGTCTTCTTCATCAGCCAGCATCCTTGGTATCTGTTGCTCACTGACTTGATTCTCGCTAAGTAGCCAATATAAGGCTTAGTCATCTTGCCAAATAGTGAGCCTGTGTTGATGAATGAAAACGATGTTAGAACTGGTTTATAAATGGTTCTTAATGATTAATAAAGTGTTTACAACCTAATTCATAACCTAATTATAAACCCTTTATGAATCCTTTATAAGAGTAGTCTTATTGTAAAGTGGTACCAAGTTTTCTTCTCTGCACAAAGGTTATTGTGGAAAGTGTGACTGATGCCTCAAAAACTTTTGAGGATTCACTGCTGAGAGTCCAATTTGGTCCGAAAAACCATTACATTCTCAAGGCCATACACGGTTTTTGACTACATTTGGCAAAGTGCACCTGGAAGGCTTTTTAGTTGAACAATTCCGACCCTGTGTTGTCTGAAACGCAGCAATTCCTGCTATACTTAGGTGAAGGTTTGTCTGTTTGTGTATACTGTATGTGACAGAGAAAGAGAAAGGACAACACAGAGCTTTTAGATGGAAATGGAACTTTTAAATAAAGCTGTTTCCCTTGTATGGTACGACACAGTATTTCAGCAGCCATGTAAACAGGAACACACCAATGATGACACTGGCAGCTACTGATGCCAAATGTGATTCATCAGCATCGGATTACCTCACCCGTGTACTCCTTCTCACCCCGTGACAGGCTGCTGACCTTCGGGTAGAGCAGGCAGCGACAGTAACAATCAGCCAACAAACCAATGAGTCAACACACTGAGAGCGACTAGACCGATGGGCAATCTGTCCAAAACCGGCCCTGTCTGCACCGAAGCTCCAAATGTCTCTAAACAGGCTCTGGTGTCAGGGGAGGTCCATTACAGCAGCTCACAATAATACAAACATATCATAACTTGGTGTATATCTAAGAAATATTAGTGCAGAATCCTCTACTTAGTCATTCTAATATGTTTTAATAACAACGCATTCATTTGGTTACAGTATATCTGTAATGGTGTAGTTTAAAATGGTGTCTAGATTGGAATATATTATACAATGTAAACAAGGTCACCTATTAGAATGACACCAATGCAGAATTTCTTAATGGATATTAAAGTGGAGCTATCATGCTATATTTGAAAAATATATTGTAGGGCCATACCTATACAAAACATGTCTGTGAAGTTTTTTTTCAAAATACCAAACAGACCCCCGTTGTAGCCATGCCTCATACTGCTCATACCCCTCTTTTGAAGCCCTGCTAGAGAAACGCGGATCTTGGGTCCTTAGCTTGAAAAAAAAAAGAAGAGGAGGCGGAGCTAATGCCTGATCAGAATTCTACCGGAGAAAAAGTTAAATTTGGCTGTGATAAAACGCCATCCTGTTTAAACCACGTCAAGGATTATTTCTGAAACAGTATGGAGCTCAAATGCTTTTTCTCTTGCAGGTTCATCACAAGGTGAGTTCTTTTTTTATTTCCTGCTTTTTAAACACATGCTCTCCAGTACAGGTTAGCTCTGAGTGTTAGCGAGGCTTGCTAATGTAAACAAAGACGAGATTACGTCCAAAACACGTCAGGCATTGTTTCGGATAGCAACTTTCTCTGGGTCCGCCGACGTCACCACGGATGGACACGTCAGTTCGGATGGAATCTGTATCCGCTCGTTGTACACCCGTTTTTAAAAGATTTGGGTACGGAGGAAAAGAGAGAGGGTTTTATTTTCTGACGCTGCGTGAGTTCCCCGACGCACCGGGGACACATATTTATGTAGAAAAGACATCACAAAGTGCATTTTGCATGATAGGTCCCCTTTAAATGCCTTTTTTAAATATTCACACAGCTTGATTAGATTTACATTATATGGCTTTGTGGTCATATGTTCATTATGTGAAATGTAAATAGCCTCAGGGTAATACCGTTAATACATAAAGTAGTTTTAAAGTATTTATTTATTTCTGATTATGTTCAATTTACTAATATTAAAACATGTAAAATGTTTTGAGGTTGGTTATTTTGGGAGAAAATGTTCAATACCAGCTTTATTCTATTTTAGTTAATATTTAAAATACACACCTATCTAATATACAACATCAACTACTACTTTTTTAAATATTCAGTTGCAACAAGCAGTCAGGTACTAACAAATGATGCCATGTATGTTTCCATTTAACCTAATGTAGTGTGGTTTGTTAACAACTGTTGAATTCCTCCATTAGTAAAACTGTAGAGAATTGAAGAAACACATCTCTGGATAATACAAGTGTATTTAAATAGTCTTCACTATAGTAGGGTGATTTTATATGGTCATTAGATCCCAATTTCAGTTAGCAGTCCTTGCAGGAGGTCCACATTGTAATATATGATATAAAATGTTTCCAAATGAAACAGTGTGTGTTTGACTTGAATTGCTTTGATGTTGAGGGAGCTGATAAGAAGAAGACTGAACTGCCCTGAAATGAACCAAGATTCTGAGTTTTACTGTCACAATACTGCTTTTTTACAACATGTCTACTTCCAGGCATGGTAATATACTGCTGCACTCAACAAGTCCTGTACTGCTATGTCATCTCATAAATCGTGTGTGTATGTGTGTGTGTGTGTGTGTGTGTGTGTGTGTGTGTGTGTGTGTGTGTGTGTGTGTGTGTGTGGATTTATAGCTATGTGAGGACCATGAGTTGAACCTTCATAGCGAGGACATTATGTCATTGTGTCCCCACTTCCTCAAAGTGTTGTTTGAGACTTGATGTCAGGGTTAATGAATGATTTATGTAAAGGTGTGAGTAAGATTAGTTTGTGAGGACTGCTCAGGTTGTAGTTTGACGTAAACAAGGTCCTCATAAGTATGTATAAACGGATGTGAGTGTTTGTGAAGACACTTTGCCGAAAGTCAAGTCCTCATGTAAAGATCATTTGTCTCATAATTTTACTGAGATACTTTTGTTGTTAGATAGATGTATTATCCTTTAGATATCCATGTTATAAACTTTACAATAGCAAAACCGTCTCTAATGAACTAGTAAATACAACATGCAGTAAATACATTTCCCCAAAACGTCAAACATGAGTATCTTTTCTGTAGGTAGAGAACCATTATCACACTTTTATACCATAAATGCCAATACATAATATGATTTATCACTGAAAACAACCTTCGCTCCTTTACTTTTATCTACTGCATGTTCTTTTATTTTGCCAAGTGTCATTTCGTCGTGTTTACTGTGTTTTGTATTTTCTCTTTATAGACTTCCTTTTATCTATCGGCTGGTTTTACACTGAAGCCCATTAACTATTTTAAACAACAATAAAGTGCTGCAGGGATGACACATTTTTGCAAGCACTCTCTGAATGCATCGCACTTGTTTCCTTGACAAAACACACAATGGGATTTCACCATTGGATTTGGGATTAAAGCAGAAACAAAACTCTGCGTGTATGGTAGATGCACGCTTTACAGTAAAAAGCAGATTTTAGGATCTAAATGAAGCACAACAAAGTCACATTACTTTGCTACGCCATCACTGAGCTAAGGGCAGATTGATTTTCTGCATTATCATGTAAGTAGTCCCAAATGCCTTTGAGATGAAGGATCCCAAGTGTATATATGCTAATGTCCAGGTTTTAGGACTCATTCCTGCAGCACTCAGGGGTTTTTGCTGTCGTGGCATGTTCCAGGGACCCTGCTGTTTAGTATCAGGACTCACCATGTGGCTGCCAATGCATTTATACGGTTGTGTTCACCGACTTCCTGCTGATGCTTGTAGAGTCCTTGATGAAAAACTCAATAAGTGAAGATTGCAGAGTGCATATGAGGATTTATCATATTGGACACCAGTGGGATGCATTTTACCTAATATGTTATGGGTATAAATATACTTTAAAATTCATGAGGTTGTGCTATAAGATCCGAGTGGTTTGATTCATGAAGCATCGGCCCAGTTCTTAGTCAACAATCCCAATAGTCAATAAACCAAGCAGCAGCCACTGACCCTGACTTTACTGCTGACTGGGAGGAATAAAAAGCATCACACACACAAGATGGATGTGTCTCGAGATGGATGAGCTTGTGGCAGTATCTTTAAACACATGGGTTACACAAGGTTGTAAACAATGTAGTTGTATTGCCCAATAGGAGGAGAGGGGTCAGTGCAACAGACATCCCAACACCAATACTGTTCAGTGGAGGCCACCATCGAGTCCATAACAGTGTCTCTCTTGGTCAGTTCCATTTTGTTCCATCTCTCGTACAAAAGGAACTCAGAGCCTTAGGATAGAAATATAAACTTAAGGATATGAAAATAGATTTTGTTAGTTAAATAATCAATCGGACGACATACAAAAATGTGTTTCAAGTACTTAAACATCCTAAAATGTCATATCTTCTTGTGGTCCTTTAGGGATATCTGGCACTTCCGACTCTCCGATGGTTTGACCTATCAATACGGTGGTGAAAGGAAATCAATTTGTGAATTTATTAAAATAAAAAAATTGCTTTGCTGGGAAAAGTACACATTTAGTAGAAAGGTCGATTTTAGTTTTTTGATTTAGACAAAATGAAGCCTAAATACAATGTTGATCTAATTGTTTTTTCTTTTAATGGAAATGTATACTCTGCAATTTAAAGATACACATGGCACTTTGTACTCCATTTATCGAACATCTGTTGGTCTTTCATATCCTACAAAACAACCAATTAGCGCTTAAAATATGGTGCATTGCTTAAGATTGATTTAAGTGTATGAACTACTTAGCACGCCCTTGTCCATAATGATTCAAAATTAGCCAGTTATTGAATCAATACCACTTTTAAAAAAGGAGCCAATTGTTGTAATTAGCATTTTTACTTATCAAATTTCACATACGAGTTAATTTACCTTGAGCAAAATTATCTTTTCTCAAACAGCTCGATGTGTCTGAAACAGAAGTACAATTTTATCTATAAAAGACCCTCCAATTTCCGCACAGTCCTGTTTTGTTTAATATACCATTTCATAAACTCATATATCAAGACAATGGACTACATTGCAGCGAAGGGACTTACACACTAAGCAAAAAGCTTGGTTCTTAGAGTTCAATCAAATATATTATCACCAGAGCCATAAAACTTCCTTCTTTCCATGTCACTTATTCCTTCATTGTAAAGCTTTGGGGCCCTAAAGCCTCTCAGAGTGAGGCCTGTTCTCCGTGAAACAAATCAGACGAAAACCAAAGCTGTCACATCTGTAAAAACCAACGGGCTTTCATGGCAGGGCCAAACAATGAGGCTACTGCCAGGCTGATGACACGTCCAATACTGGCAGTCATATTAAAAATTGATAGCGCCCGCCTGGGAAGGAAAATGCAAGAACAGTGAGGGAGAGTGGAAAACAAAGCAATAATGGAGAAGTGGTGTGATACAGGGCGTCGAGGAGTGAGAGACATGAAGAGCTGAAGGGATAAACAAAGGGAGGAGGATCGAAGAGATACTGATTGGTGAGGAAGGTGTAGCGTTAGGACGTGAAGATGTGGCTGAATTATTGATTTCGGTCAGCGAGACATGACCTGAGTGTCCAAACAAGATATGTAAATGTGTGTTTTTTTTTCTGTCCTGGTCACAGTACCAACCTGTGAGCATCATTAGTAACAGAGAGACCACAAGGTCGAAGGGTGCAGAGTGATGATTCTAGTTGCTGCAGAGATGTGAGCAGATTAGCATTGGCTAGGTGGCCTTAGAGATGGAGAAAGGAAAGGTTAATGGAACTGGAAATTAAAATTGGTGAGACAAAGCTTACATGCATGTGAATCAGAATGGAAGCTGTTATGAGAGGTCCATCTACAGCAGAGAGTATCTTTGGGAAAGGTACATTAGTGCTATGGACAATCTTGTACTAATGTACATTTCCCGCAGATATTGAAGTGACTGTTATTTTGTATATATTGTTTGTTATGCTTGTATTTATGTCTTAATGTGTGCATATGTATAAATGTGTCTGCTGATTGTGTCTATATAGGATATACATATATATATATTTGTATTTTTGTATTAGGGATTGTAGGAAACGTTATTTCGATCTCTCTGTCTGTACACACCTATTTATAGCCACTAACGTGTCAAAAACATGAGGCTCAAAATGTAGATTGAAGGAACCAAGAACTGCCCCAAACAAATGAATGTGACGTCATTTTAAAAGTGTTACCCTA
Organism: Dissostichus eleginoides; assembly: GCA_031216635.1. NCBI lineage: Eukaryota > Metazoa > Chordata > Actinopteri > Perciformes > Nototheniidae > Dissostichus > Dissostichus eleginoides. The sequence continues at coordinate 36,119,632 of CM062266.1, read as the reverse complement.
CATACACCTGACATGCAACCTGTATCAATGGTTAACAACAAATAGAGACAAATGCACATTGGAGCTTGAATGCTTAACAATTACCAACTTCTGTTCATCATTGTTGCAAAGCCAGGCGTACATTTTGGCCAAAGTCTTTAGAGAAAAAAAGTTAACCCAACTACACCTTCCTCTTCCTCCTCTGAAGACAAATGCTGCAAAAAAAAACCTTACTTTAATACATAAAACCAAGTGGAGCTCCTGCAGCAGCATTACTCTTGACCTCGGACATACCAGCTTGGATTAAGACCTTTAGGGTTATCTAGCACTGCTGCCAATTATATCTCTACTTCTAGCTGTACATTTGAACTCCTACAAAAACGACCAATGAGCTCTTAACATATGGTGCTTTACCTAAGAGAGACCTAAGCTTGAGTATATACTCATTATACTTAGCACTACCTGGACCATATAGCTTTGAAATGATGCAGTTAGACACTTTCAAAAGGAGACATAATTAATAATTCAAACTTTTGCTTTTCATGTGTCACATACTGTACAAGTACCTTCTCTTCCACTTTTCCTTAATACATTGAGAACTAAGTGGAGCTCCTGCAGCAGCATTACTGCTCTTGACCTGGAACACACCACATAATTAAGTGTGCTTACACCACCTGCCTACATTTCATATACAGAACTAATTACAATTCTGACAGAACCAAAGTAAGGTTTATTTCATTTTGTGTTTGGCTCATTACATTACAAAATGTGATCACAAAACATGAAACATCTCCTTTAAAGAAAATCCAAGGCGCACTGAAGGACTTTTGCTCAATTGAAGTGCCTTTATGTGATTTGTAATAATATATTTAAAATTCATCAAAACACCTGTATGTGATCACCTCAAAGACCCAGCTTCTTCTCAATGGTCTTCAGAAAAACGTGTCATAGCAGTATAGGGCACAACAAGTACTTCAATATTACACAATATACACACATAAAAACTAATTAGAAAGTACGTAAGCAATTAAATAAAAGCCTAAGTAATACGCAGCAGACATTTTGACTTGTCAACAAAAACGCAGAGGTATAACTAACAACATTAATAATAGATTTTCCCAGTAACATTTGGACTTGTCATAGAGGGGAAACCAGCGGTGTTTCACATTTTATTAACAATGATCCTGCTTTACAGCATGTCATGTCAATTACACCGTGCTCTTCCTGCTATCACATGTCAAAATGTTTGCTGTAAAAAGTTAAGATGTGCTGAAACTGAGATAATGAGACAAAGTCAAAAATAAATGTCCAAAAATAAAATGAAATCCTAGCAGGGCCAGTTTGCTTGTGGGTCTTCATGAAAACAGGAAGTGTGTGCTAAGGTTTTGCTAGAGTCTTTTATTGCCCTATCAGATTTTCTCCACCACCTATATCTGTCTCAATCATTTTGAAACACAAAGCTAACGTTCTCCATGTTTCCTCCCACCTCCTCCTCCTTGAACTTCTTCCTGCCCTCTTTCATATCCGGCGTACTTTGTTTACCGTGCTAATATAGCGTCTCATCTGCAGTGAGCCGGATTTGTGCTGATTGTAATGGTGTGGTAATTCGCTGATTAGCAGAAGAGAGAGCTCGTTAAGAAAGCTAGCCAGACGAGAGATCACTTGATTGGATAATTAGAACCGTGTGTGTTTTATGAATACTGATATAAGTTATAATGCCACCATGAGAATCTATTAACTCTCAAAGTGGTGCATATGTATGGAAGTAAATATACCAGATCATTGCTGTAATGCTATTGGTTTATAACCTTCTGTTCTTAGTTTATTTGTTCAGTACATTTGTCTCCAATTTATTTCTTCATTTAAAATGTTTTTCCAAGCTTGCGGGTTTCCATTCTGTCACCCACACATTTCCTTTTTAAAGTTTATCACTTGTTTGCACAGGAAAGTCAAACTTAATCCCTTAAACATATCCATCCTTACACATTACTTTAGTGGCCTAGAACTACGTTGAATAAGGATGCTTTTACTGCTTGGAAAGTTAACGTGCTTCTATGCTGCTTGAAGGGGTTTAGCTGTGTGTGTTTCCCAGCAGAAATGTATCCGGATTTCTTTGTTCTTCCTTCTGAGACCACAGCAACAAAACCCAAAGCTACTGTATGGCTTACAGCAAGAACATGAAAACTCTGAGGGCTTTTGTAAAGAAATGTTCTTAATCCCTTTTGTGAAACTGGTCTAGAATTTCAAGTGGTTGAATTTACTAAATATACAAACTAGTGACTTTTCTGCTTATCTGTACTTACTTTCAGTGTGAATGGTATTTGACTTGAATAAGTTTTGGCATTGACTTCCTCTTAATGAAGGAGAAATAATTTGTCGGTGTTTGCTCTTGACTTTTCCATCAAGTGTTAATCTTTTGAAAAGATAATCGGTTTCTTTCTCCCGTTTTTGCTGTCCTTAAACGTACACACATACCAGCAGCTGTGATTCAAGACAGATAAGTTCTCCTTTTCTTTTATGTAAAAATGAAGGGGTGACTTCGATAGGAATACATATTCACACATCATTTCCTATGAATGTAAAGTCTTAGTTTTAAAATAAAAGTATTTGTACCACTAGGACAACAAATAAAAGGTGAAACAATGGAAAAGTGTGAGAAAGTTTCTCTCAAAGTCCATTCAGTAGAATGATGGTTAATCATAACCCTAACCCTAAATAATGAATTGTTTTTTAACATGGTTTTTAATTTAGGTTTTAATCTGGATTTTAGTTTTTCAGTTTAGTTTGTATTTTAGTTTTTTTAAATATTTTAATAAGGCTTTAGAAATACATTTTATTAATTTATTTTGAGTTCTTTAGAACGTCTTTAACATTCCTTTATCCCCGAGAGCCAGTGCACTTCGCAGCGCGCCTTTTCCTAAACTAAACCAACACAAACATTACAGACACAAAATGGAATATCAAGGTGTAACTTTCTAACGCTGTCTCTAATTGTGCTGTCTGAAATATCAACAATTATATATTTTATTAAAGAATCACTTCCACTTAATTATATTATCTTTTCAAATTGCTTCCCCTCAACACATTTAAATATGTTGAGCTGGGAAAATAAAGTAATTTAATGCTCTGTTAACTTTAGCTCTGATTCCCTTATTTTTTAATTCATACTTCATTTTCATACTCAATATGAAACATTTCAGAAATGCTGTAAGGACAATGATTGGGTTAGTTTAACTAAGTAGAAAATAAAAATGTATTCAGCTGTTGTAGGGAATATGCTAAACGCCTTAAGTGTTATCAAGCATTCTGTAATTAATAATGAGTAAAACATTATATTAAATACTCAGACAAGCAAAAGCCTATCTGTACATGGACGCTTTTTAATTGAAAAGGATGCACCCTGAGGGAGTGTGTTTTACCCCATGTGCACTTTATTTTCTACTTTGTGTATAACACTGTAAAACTATCTCTCTCTCTCGCTCTGTAGCTGCGAGAAATACTGTTAAAATATATAAATACTTTAAATATTAATGTTAAAGTCCTCCGTGTTAAAACACACTAAGCTCAGCAGGGCTGGGAATAGATGGGGTCTGCTGCATTAAAAAGTAAAAAGTGTTAGTAAGAGATGTTTCCTGCAGGCGCACCATCTAAAACCTGTAAAACATGAACCCACGGAAAAGTGAGGAGGCCGATCTCCCATCAGGCTTTGCAGTATTTCTTGAAAGTCTCAAGTTGTAATATGAGTAATACCTTTCCTGTCGCTTTGTTCTCGCCTCAATCCATCACTCATGTACTGTGGGAAAGTCACAGCCATCCAGTTATTTTTCATCAGGAAACAAAAGGCGCTTTTCCCCTTGAACCAAAGCCTCCCACTCTGCATTCATAATGATGGATTATGGCATCAGATTGATGAGGATGGCTGTCTGAAGGGTATTTAGAGGCATTGCAAACTAAATGGGATCCTGTGAGTGGCTGCTGAGGGTGTTTTGATTTGGGAACAGACAGTGTTGGCATGTAGAAACCGTCTGAACAGACCGTTTGCCCAGACGCATTCTGCAGTTTCTTTCTGTCTCTATTCAAGAGATTCCATGATCAATTTAAGTGCAAATTCTGTTCCTTTGATGCCTATGATCGTGTGTAGTGTGGCATATAGTTTCAAAAAGATTCAGCACTGGTAAGCATCAAGCTTCATCTCCTTAAGATCACAGGGTACTGCAGAAAGAATGTTTTTCCACAGGGATGCGCACTATGTCCATTTTTCTTCATTCTTTGCACAAACAACTGTCAAAGTTCATCCAACAATAACATCTACTTCCTGTTCCTTTCTTTATCCATTTGAGAGATGCCATTATCAAGTCAAGTGCAAATTCTGATCATTTGATGCCTATGATTGTAGTTTAGTTTGGCATATAGTTTCACAAAGATTTAGCAATGGTAAGCATTTGAGTCTCCATAAGATCACAGGCTTCTGCAGAAAGAGTGTTTTTCCACCAACTATTCTCAATACGGGCGCTCCACAGGGGTGCGTACTAAGAAATGTTTTCTTCATTCTTTGCACAAACAACTGTCAAAGTTCATCCAACAATAACATCTACTTCCTGTTGCTTTCTTTCTCCATTTGAGGGACGCTATGATCAATTCAAGTGCAAATTGATCATTTGATGCCTATGATTTAGTGTAGTGTGGCATATAGTTCGCCAAAGATTTAGCGCTGGAAAGCATCAAGCTTTATCCAATGAAAGATCACAGTGTTCTGCAGGATGTTTTTTTCCAGCAATTTTCACAATACGGACGCTCCACAGGGTGTGCACTCAGTCTTCATCTCTACACCATCTGAGCAAACCACTGTCAAAGTTCATCTAACTCTACCATCTACAGAAAGATTTAGCACTGGGTAGAATAAAGCTTCAACTTCTTCAGATCTCAGGGTTCAGAAGAATAAGTGTTTTTTTCAACATCATTTGTGGTGCCTACTCCATTTCTATACACCCTCTACAAACAACTGTCAAAGATCATCCACCACTACTATCTACTTCCTGTTCCTTTCTGTCTCCATCTCAGATAGGCCATGATCAACTGAAGTACAAACCATTTGTTCATCGAGCATCGAGATTCATCCACTAAAAGATCATAGCGTTCTGCAGGATGAGTGTGTTTTTGTCACCAATTCTCTCAATACCGGCTCGACAGGGGTTTGTACTCAGACTATTTCTACTTTCTACACCCTCTGTACAAAACAACTGTCAAAGATCATCCACCACTACTATCTACTTCAAATGTGCAGAACATGTACATCATCAAACTGCTCAATATCAACAATTGATCTCACTTAGGAAGCACTCTTCGAACTAAACTCTGTTCATACACTATGTGTTCTTATGTTGTTATGTCACAGTACAGAAAATATAGGTGGTGGAGTATTTCAAATTCCTTGGTATTTGACAAAGGACAAAGCATTCACACAGAAGCTTATGTATTATCAACAGTTTGTTCCCTTGCTGACCTGTTTTATCATCCTCACTCGTCCAACCCACACACACACACACACACACACACACACACACACACACAGATTACCCTGAGAGATGAAAAGCCAATAGCACCCTCAGGGGGTTCTTTGATCCCTATGAAGCCCCCCGGGGTGCTGACATGAAATCACTTCCACATCATGTTGTCCTGACCTCAGCAATTAGGATGGAAATGAAAATCTGACCTATCAGTGTGAGGATGGGGGAATTTGATGTTCCTGACTGGGACTATTAACTTAAGGGAGCAGTCGTGGGATCAGAGGAAAACCCTGGGAGACGCTTTATGTCTCAGGACGGGCAGTATGTTCAATGTTACCCATACGGTATGCTTTATATGTGTAATAAACTTGAACCATATTGCATGTGTTGATTCAAAATATGGAGGTTGTCATTGTGACGCCACCATGGATAGAAAGATCGATTTCTAAAGATTAGTTGTGCATACCTTTAAGGCTTAACATAATTTGAGCAAGTGAGTTTTATGAAGATTCGTCAATGTGCATTTGTCATGTAGGTTTTTTGAGCAAGCTTCAAGTGGACTTTCAAGCAACTGCAGTTTTTAGCACTTCTACTTTGGCACTTCTACCGTTTTCTTTGGCCCTGACACAAACCACACACATACTAGCAATAACAGCATCAGAGAAAACTTCACTTGTAACTCTGCTTGAAGGCTCATTCAGCATTTATGCAAGCACACACATTCTTAAATGGCTTTTCAGAAACATAAGCTTGTTACTCTGTTTTTAAGGCAGATACAGCTCATACACACCTCAACCTGCTACAGTGGATAACAACACAGGAGAAGAAAGGAAACAACACCCTGATTTAGATCTGGATCCCTTATTTGCCAATCCATAGCAGGTCACCTTTCCACCTGACATCCCCATGCATCTTGCGTGTCTTCATCTGATAGAGCCGGATTACGTTTAGGCAGCCCTGCTTTACCCTGCAAACCCGACTGCTGTAGTGCCCGGAGTCTGTCTTTTTATTTTCTTCCTCCCAACCGCCATCCCCTCAGGAAGCCTTTTGCCTCCTGTCAGGTCATCATTGAAAATAAGAATTTGTTCTTAATTGATTTTCCTGGCTAAATAAAGGTTCTACTACTATTACTGCTCCTTCCCCGCCAAAAACCAAATTGCCATGCATACGGCTGCTCTCCCCTTGGCAGAAGTAATTTGTTCTCCCTGTTTTCTCGCCTCCAGCTGCTTGGTGATGGGTGGCTCGCTCTGCGGCCGTGAGTTACTGTGATTGCATTCATGCACTGTTAAAAATATGGAAAATCCTTCACTTTTCACTGCTTTGGTTTTCTGTCATTTTATGGTTAGCAATTATAACATGGTTGTTTAAAAGGAAATACTTAAACAATAACATGTATATTAATCAGACTTTCAAATAAAAGTATTGCCATTTTTAATAGTTAGACTTTTTAGTACAATGAATGCCTTTTATACCAGTTCCTCAAGATAATCATCACCATTTTTTTCTATGGATATCACATAAGCTAATTCCAGAGGTATGCATAAGAGGTCAGACGATGATAGTCCTATTTATTTATAACAATAAGAAGTTATACAATTTAGAAACAAATCAAATGAACATGCCACTCCGCAGAAAGGTTTTTCTGAACTTAATATAAAAAGAAAACATCTCGAAAAATGTGGTGATTCAGTGGTCATTCAAATGACCACATTTTATTTTACCACCTCCTTGAAGACTCAACTAGATTCAAACACATTCCCTGCGAAAAAATCAGGCAGACAAGTGAGAAGAGGCTGAGGATGAATGCAGTGATGATGTAAAATGTGTTTAGTGTATGTGTGAGCGCGCACATGAATGCAGAAGCTCTTGTGCGAATAAACATGCAGACCACAACACAGATGCAGACATGTGGCCCAGGAATTATTCTCGGTTCACAGAATATATTTTTAGCAACTGTGAACTTCTGAACCACACATGCAGTAACCTGGTTTCAGTCTATAGGTGCCGGGCTGAAGTCTGAAGATCTGAACATCACTGAGTGGTCAAGCTTTAGCCTCAAAACTGCAACTATAGCTATTCAGACTTAATTGTAAGAAAGCATTGATCGTCTCATATGAACATTATAGAACTAGGGATTGCAGTTTGACTGAGAGAGAAATGCCAAAAATGTAAATGTATTTTGCACATTTTCTCAATGGGGTTTTGTTCTTTGCAGACTGGTTCATCACGACTTCCTTCCTCCTTTTTATACATCCATTAAAGCATCAGACATTATGAAGACCTATTTTTTGTTCGCTTGTCAAGAGAAAGTAGTGTGTTGCATACAAAGCTGTACATTTTGCTGCTTTGTATACTTTAACTAATGTTGATTCAAAGTCAGTAGATACCAACATACATATTTAAACTGGGGTTTATGGCACAACAGATTGAACTCATAGGACTAGGACTATTTGTCTAGAAAGGGCTAATACGTCATGCCTCACCCCAAAACTTGTATATGAAGTGTTTTGCTCAAAATACCAAACAGATCAGCCATTCTAGCCATGCCTCATATCCCTCTATTTCACTTCCTGTTTCTAAAGTGCTGATTTATAAAAAAATTGATAAAAAAGAGGGGCGGAGCTTATGCCTGCTCATGCAGGAGATTCTACCGGCAGATACTGCGGTGATGAAACGCCATATCATGGATTATCAAGGATTCTTTCTGAAACAGTATGGAGCTCAAAGGCTTTCTCTCTTGCCGGTTATACCACAAGGTGAGTTCCTTTTTATTTCCTGCTTCTTCACACACATGCTCTCCAGTACAGGTTAGCTCTGAGTGTTAGCGATGCTAATGTAACATGCACCGACCATATTACGTCCAAAACAGTCGGGCATTGTTTCTGATAGCAACGTTTCTGATTGGGCCGTGGGTCCACATTTCAGATATTACGTCAAATCGCCGCAAATCTGGATCAGCTCCGTTGTTCCCCCGTTTTTAGAGATTTGGGTACGGAGGAAAAGAGAGAGGGTTTTATTTTCTGACGCTGCGTGAGTTCCCTGACACACCGGGGACACATCTTTATGTATAAAAGACATCAAAAAGTGCATTTTGCATGATAGGTCCCCTTTAATGGTCTAATTTATCAAATGCTCCAATTGTGTAAATACCAACAGGAAAATGTTACCTTGGACTTACTATATTCTAAATTAAAATGTATCTCCATTTGTCCAGAAAGGGCTAATACATCATGCCTAACCCCCAAGATGTACCCAAACCTTGATCCTCTAAATTAAAGATGTTGTATATGCAAAAGCCTTATTTGGAAAAATGTCCACTCTTTTCAAGATGTCCTAAAACTGTGTCCTCACAATGGTAGAAGAACAGGAACACACACATTCACACAACAAAGGCAATACTCACACAAATAAAATGCACACCAAAAAAGAAAGAAAAAAACCTTCAACACACAAAGAGGCGCAGACAATCACACAACTCTCTACTGTACACACAGACGACCAAGGACAAAGACAGTCAGCCTTACAGACACACAAATAATACATAGATACACATCAGATCTGCTGTGTAAAGTTTGAGTGAGAACAAACACATTTTCTAAAAAGTGCTGCTTAAAGTGTTTTTCTTTTTCTACAACTCATGAAAGCAGCAGCAGCCAGAAAGACTTAAATATTTAATTGTTGTGGGGTTTGGAGCCAGATGCGCTCTGACTGACTAAACAGATTATGCCACTCTCTGCAAACATGATAATGTCCACACACAGTAAACACACACACACATACACACACAACGGCACACATGCAGTTATCTAACACCACATCCACAGTGACATATTTGCAAGTCACGTTTGCATATTAATTCTGCCAAAAGCCCCTTTATATCTCTCCCTCGCTCTTATATACGCCTATGTCGCTCTACAAAAATGCTCCATTGGGCGACAGACACAGCATAAGGCAGACCCAGGCTGTTCTGTCTAAATATTTGAAAGTGTAATTGCACATTTTTTGCATGTGTGTGAGTGTCTGCCATTATTGGCTTTCCTCGCCTTATGTCATTCACCTCTTAGCCATTGCAGACCATTTACATGCAAACAAAAAAACTCTTGCCATTCCCCCATCTACTTCTGTTACTTTCTCTCTTTCCTCACCATCTTTTCTGTCCTATTCCATTCAATCTTTCCACTTGCTATCTCCTCATTCCTTTCCATCACTCCCTCCTTATTCATCCTCATTCCTCTGGTTCCCTCCCCCTCTTATCTCAGCCACAGCTGTGTCGACAGGCTTTCTGCGATGTGACACAGTTGTTCCCAGACTTCTGATTTCTAGTCCCAAAGGGTAACACCGCCACACGACCATGGCAGCAACCGAGACCAGGCAGGCGTTGGTGTTGGAGGGCGTTTTCAGTTAGTTTTTAAACACATTTTTTTTACGAAAAATGCCTTTGAGGCGGAAAGAAAGCAGCTGTTTTGGTCAAAGGGCTTCTGTTCTGTGTCTTTTTAAGAAGAGGGGACATGACTTTTGTGTTTTTCAGTAGACAGACTAAAACGAGGTGGGGAGGGCAGCTGGTAGTTTAACTATATGTCCTGACAGCAGAGGTTTTTCAAAGGGTGAGGTGGGCCTCCACACTTAATTGTTGAGTGGCTTTGGGATCAAATAACATCATCATGATCCCACAGGCAGACCAGTATTTAAGCAAAACTAAGCAAGTAAACTAGGAGCGGTGGGGATGCACATTCTTCCAATCTGTGTAAGTATTACAATATTAAAAATCTAACGTAAACATTTACAAGAGAGGAAGAATATAAGGAAACAGTCCCACTAGAGTGATGCAGGAATGAGTCAGATAGAGAGAGAGAGAGAGAGAGAGAGAGAGAGAGAGAGAGATAGATAGATATATCCTAATGTTAAAGTGGTGTAACATGTAAGTATCAAAATGATTGTTTGCAACAGATTATTTTACTTTAATTTAGTCGAGGGTGCCCTTTAATTGCTAATTTGCAGGTCCTTACACAACTCCATTATAAAACCTGTCATCTACTTCAGCATCACGGACAGCGGCCTGGATTTATCATTCTAACGTGCAGAGACCTCAGTCAGGCACAGAATTAATGAGTAAGACTACACTAACTTATTCAGGTTGACAACCCCTCTGCCCCTGCACTCTCTGCAGAACGATGTTAAGCACTGGAAGTAAGGCAACGTAACACAAGTTCATCCAACATAATTAAAAACAAACATGTCTTCCACCAAAGCAGGAAGTTTAATGAGTGTCAAAGTATGTGAAGGCATGTCGGGGTGGATGGGTGAGTCGGAAAACACTTGACCTACACCCAAGGGATTTATATATATATGTATGTTTTAGGGATTGTATAGAAGTCTAAGAGAAAATTACCCTGCTTCTCAATGTATTTATTACATCAGTAAACATTTTCCTGATGAGTTTGCTGTCAATCGCTATAGTTTCAAATATTTGTCAGTACAGCATGATGTTAATTTAGTATATGATGGTCCTTTTGAGAGTTAAAAAGACGATAACGCACACATGCTTTAGGGCAGGGCTGATGCACAGGTCCAGCACGTTGTCTGGGTTGTTTGTTCTTTGTATATTTCTTTCAGAGCTTTAACCCTTTTTAAAGCTTGTATATGTAGTTCATCAAAGTCAATTGTAACATTGTGTTGGCCTAAAAACTATTGTTCAGTGTTCAGTTGTAATTAGATCAGTAAACTGCAAAACTAAATGGCAAACGCAAAAACTTTTGTAGTTTACTTCTCCAGGAACCGGTTGTCTTCTCTTTTATTCATTTGTTTTTACCTACGCTGCTCTGCCTTCATCTCCCCCCACACCTCCTCTCTCTCTGTTGTTTATATCCCAATCTGTCAACCTCTCCTCTCCCTTTCCATCTCTCTCCGTCTCCACTTCCTCACTTCGTTACACTCCGCAGATTTTCCCAATCTCGCGCTCCATCTTAAATCTCAAATCTCATTTTCTCTCTTTCTCTTCTTCCCCGGCTCTCTTCCTCATATCCTACTGACATTTCCTCTTTTCATCCCTTCATTTTATTCCTAGACATACATATTTATACTCTCAACTTCTCTTACATATTCAGCCCTTATCCATTTCACTCTCTCCACCTCTTTGGTTCCAGTATTTCATGCGTGAATAATCCATGTCGGTCTAATCCTTTTAGCCATTCTCCCCTGTAGCCTAATGAGCCTATAGCTCTGAAGCCCTGCCTCTCACACTCACACACACACACACACACACACACACACACACACACACACACACACACACACTCACATATAAGTTGAGTATGCTTAAGGACATTAAATCCACCTTAACAGGATTTATCTCTCCATTTGGTTCCCCTCCTCCTTCGGTCTGATCTGTCCCTCCGCTCCTCTCGGCCAATCAGCGCTCTCCTCATCCTTTATTTTATGTAATCACACTAATATCTCATTTTAATTACATAATTGGCGTTGACTCTTTACCAGAAATGACGTTTGCTAAGTGGTTTGGGGGAAAATGTGTGCTGGTATCCACAGCTGGCGCCATCATGGCTGCCCACTAGAGACTTTGTTAAGTAATTGTAAAAAGATATATAAATAAACCACTTTGTAAAAATACACATAACAGTATTTAAATGATTATTCCGGTGTGGTATTAAAACAGGGGTGAAATAAGCACAGGTGTTCAAGTACTGTACTTGTAATTTACTTGAGTATATCCATGTTCAAATCTATATTTCTATTTGATTTAAATGTCTTCTCTACATATCAGAGGTAAATATGTTAGTATTTCTTATCTGATAAATTACTTGTTGTGTTGGCTCTGCAACAAAAGAGTAAGAGTTGTAACCTTGAGGAACGTTAGCTCAGCTTTTACCTATTTTATTTTTTATAATGTTCAAAACCTCTTTTCACCCTCTGTCTGAAACCAGAGCCCAGTCTGCTCTGATTGGTTAGCAGGCCGGCTCTGTGATTGGTCAACCTCTTAGAGATGTCCCGCCCCTTCGCCTATCACGTACAATATGGTGGAGAAATTCTTTGTAAATATTGGATGGATTTGATGATGTGTAGACAGTGAGATTGCAGTTTTAATGCAATTATTTCTCTAATATATATCCGACAGAGTTATATAATATAATAACCATGAAGTCATCTTGAACCTTGCTGTAGAGAAACGACATCAGTAATGGTAAGAACGCCGTAAAAGCTCAACTGGAGAGCAACACGCTGCTTTAAGATCTTTTTTTATGACAATAGTAGTTTTAAATAATTCACTGAACCACGAAAACAAACACCAAATGTATACCCCATATAAAAAGATGACATTTCCACACATCAAACACATTGAGTCCAGATGGTGTTTCTAATTAAAGTAACTCATATGTATACAGCAGTCGGGGCATATGAGATATTACAGACATTACGAGGGGTTTTATGAGTGCATACATTAGAACATGCAGCCGGCGTTAATATGATGAATGTTTCACCGCTGTGCAATAATGACTTCTGCAACCGTTTCTAGGGGATATATTGTACGTGTGGGTTTCTCTCTACTACTTCTTCACTTCCAGACTTGGGGAGAAACAGATTATTGAATTAAGATTAAACAAAAAAGGTAACTGCATTCTATATGTATTTTTGTTAAGAATGTGACTCTTAAGGCCCGGACACACCAAGCCGATTTTGGCCGTCGATGGGCGTCAGGCCGACGATGAGCGTCGACACGCCCCACTCAGATTGGTGTGTCCCGCACCGTCGTGTCTTTTCAGCCGTGCCGACACCTTTTCGGCCGAAAACCCACCGATTCAACATGTCGAATCGGTGGGCAGTCGGCCAAAGGCTGTCGGCAAAATAAATCACTCTGATTGGCTGTTCAGCTAGCGAATCAGTGCATGAGAAGTGAAACGGAAGTGAGGGACCCAAACAAACGATTAAGAAGGCAAATCTGAGATTTCAATTTAACTCCAGCTCTCGACACAGGTTCGGGAAAGCCCCGTGAGCTTCTCGCTGTAGAGTGAAAATGGAACGCACACGCTATTTGTTGTTTGTTTATATCACGCAGTCTGTTCTTCTTCTCTCGGTTATCACGCAGTCTGTCTTCCGGTTGTTGCCTCTTTTGAATGATGAATACACACTACCGCCGCCTGCTGGTAAGGAGAGTTATTGCCACTCACGCATGCGCAGTTCGTACGTGCTACTTGGCCGTCGGCTGAAGTCTTTGCGGTGTGTTCCAGTGCGACACATGGCCAAGACGCAGAGACGCGAGGCGACGC